>KN726983.1:8182-20619 GCA_000816745.1 Ancylostoma duodenale
CGGCTGCATCACGGTGTTGGTCGCCTGAACCGCTAGATCGATCGATGAGAGGACGCCGCATGATGCGTCATATTATTTGCGAATTATAACTTAGAAAAGAATGAAATGTAGAAATTTGATCCAACCAGCTGAGCTGGCCGCGATACCATGCCGTAGTTCGCGGATGAAGTTCCAGACTGATTCCCTAAGCTTACAGACTGTATGTATACACAGGAGCACAAACTGTTGTGTTATTTTTTGTCTATACTCCTTTGTACATGCTGTACCAGCGCAACGTTCCGTGCCAGTTCTCGGGCGCCGAACTTGCTATGATACTGGAAGTTGATTGTCGTTTTTCCTTACGACTTCCGCAATACCTCTAAAGATGACGAAGCCTGGTATTTATCTGTCAGCATGCTCCTTTAGTTCTTGTCAATCTGCTTATGCAATTGTGAATTATCTGGTTATAAGAAATTCAAAGGATGTTCTTTCATCATCTTAGGAACTGGTTACTTCGTCACTGCTTCTTTTTATAAGTCGTTTACCCGGGACTTGCTTCAATTGGTTTTTCCCTACTCAAGATGGAACAGTAATTGAGATCGGTTTGATAGGCGGATAACACAGTAAATAAAATAGGTTGTATCGTCGGGTTATAGAATCAACAGCGAATAAGTGAGAGGCATCTGCTAGCGACGTCTCTTCACGTCGGAGTCCGTCGTCCTCATGCCTGCTTCTTGCGCCTTCTGCCATTTGAGTAATGCTCATTCATAATGTTTTGTTCAGTACAGGAAGAGCGCCTCTTTATTTTCTTTTGCTTGATAAGCTTTTGGCGCGTAGCGCCTTCTTCAGATGTTGACAAAAGCAAGTTAAATACAATACAGAACGACAACTTATTGACAACTGTCCGCATCCAACGAGCGTGTTACCAGAAGGAATACAATAAATTCGTTTTGGGACTAAAGTGGATATTTATACACTGTAATCTAAATTGGTCGATATTTTGCTACTCCATCTGCTTTTCGTAATCAATCAAGCTATATATTTTAGAGCCTCCACGAGTTCTTCCTTACTACGTATTGATTTCGGGTTTGCACCGTTCAATTTCTTTGGTCTTCATGATTTTTTTCTCGAGAGGCTTCTCGAGGTTGCGATGCAACACTCTGATCTCGAAGTCTGGGACAGACTCGCGTGTGCATCGCCGTTCGGTGCTTAGAGAAACTGTTGGTAGGGTACGGTGGCATAAAATAAAATAAAAAAGTAAAATATATAGCATGATCGATTACGAAAAGCAGTTGGAGTAGCAATATATCGACCAATGGAGATTGCAATGTATAAATACTCACTGTAGTCCCAAAACAAATTTATTGCATTCCTTCTGGTAACACGCTCGGTGGGTGCGGACAATTGTCAATTAGTTGTCGTTCTGTATTGTATTTAACTTGCTTTTGTTATCATCTCAAGAAGGCGCTAAAAGGTGCCAAAAGCTTGTCAAGCAAAAGAAAATAAAGAAGCTCTCTTCCTGTGCTGAACAAAATATTATGAAATGAGACTTTCGGGCAGCGCTATTATACAATGCTCAGTCACTTCTACATATATCTGAATGCATCAAGCATTTAAAGCATTTCTTTGTCGAGCATAGTTAACATTACTCACTCGCACCTTCTCCCAAGCCTACATTAGAGCCAACATTTGTCTCTTCTCAAATATGTGTTTGATTACTAAAACACGTTTCTCACCTATTATTCGTCCGTACAGGTAGACTTTCCCAGTTTTCCCAAGAATTTCCGAATTTCCCTATCATAGCAACAACTGACTCCAAACATTTTTTTTCTGGGTTCTAAGATTTTTTCACAGGCTATAGGGTAGTGTCATCCAGTTGAAAAGGACGAGAGTCCTCAAGAGCAATGGTTCTCGAGAACTGGCCCTCAGCCAGACATGGCTAATCAATTGGAAAGCGACGGGATTATGTCAGGCGTTTATGAATTGGTGGGATTTTGTGAGTGGTTAGCAAAAAGTAGTAAAAATTGAGCGATGTGCGACTTGCACAAGTAAGTCTTAGTGCTTCGACTTTCCTTTCTACGTAGCGTTGAATATTGAATTTTTGCGGAGAGAAGCGAAATTTCATAGATCATTCGGGTTGGCCCACGAGCTCAAGCGCATTGCTCTTCATCAGTGACTAGTCCATTTTCCATCTGATAACACTGAGTCACGTAGGCCCGGACTTATCAGATCCCGAGCAGCCGCGGACCAATGGCCAGGGGACCTTGCCGACCACGTAATAAACAACACTCCTCCACATGTCCCGAAATATAAACAAAAGAAGCGCACGCGCTTTTTCGTGATGCCAGCGGTACTCCAGCCTCTGCTATTCGCCACCACCACCATCTGCTCTCAGGGTTTTGCCTGGATGTGGGCGGAGCGTGCAGCAGCCACCCGTACACAAAAACATGTTTACTTTTGGTTTAATTGCACGCGAATCTGACGATTGGTGAGTGTTGGCCCCGCCCGGTGGCTCCTGGGTGGCTTTGGGGTTTTTCTTCCTGAGGGGGAAGGACTCGTCAATCTTCGCTGTTCTTTCTGGATTTCCGCTGTCATAATGACGTGGTCTCCCAACCGCCACTTGCAGTTTCATAAGAAGCAAATGATATAAATATTTATGTGTTTGCGCAGGTTTTCGTGGTAGATACGCGGGTGGTGCTGTGAAAATTACGTTTTTTTTCCTGTGATTTATTCATGGAAGCGCTCCGCCGGGGCGCGATTTATAACGCATCCTTTTTAGCATAGATTATTCACCAGTTTCCTGCTTCATTCGTGCATATGGGGTATCGAGAATATTTCAGAAAAGGAGTTTTCACAGAAACTTTCACAAAAATATTACACTTTCTGCCAAATAAGTGCAGTGGGCGTGTCAAGTGGGCGTGTCTTGGGCATGGATGCGGCACAGTCACTTTGCTTCACATACGAGAAGATTCAATGAAGTAGGCCTATGCCAAACGCAACACCACCTGTTTGTACAGGTTAGAACAGGAAGCAGCAGGATCTGACGAGGATGGAAGCGCTGATATTATTGAAAAGGGTGGATGCGCAGACAGTTAGAGTCACGATGCGCGTGATGTAGTGCGTGCTGTGGCCCTCGAGCCCTGAAATCCTTTGTTACACTGGGAAGGCAATATTCACCTCTGCAACAAATTTTAGAAAAATTTTGTATCACTTACGAACGACTCCTTTCTCGTTCTAATTTTTTTCTATCTCGATGGATGAATGTTCCCACTTCCTCCTCCCGTTTTCCTTTTTCCTCCTAGAGTTTCTCGGTATCTATTCAGATCAGATTAGACTGCTCTATGTTGTTGTTTGGCATTTTCCTGAAGAAGTGCTCTACTTTTACTGCGCAAAACACTGGTTATCAAGAGTATTTAAGTGGGTAAACGACCCAGAACGGAGACTGCCCATTCCTTAGTAACTCAATTACTTATTTATCAAGTGCACTCCAAGGAGTTCTGGCTTGCCAGAGCATGAGAAAAGTCGTACAAAGAGTCATGCTGGGAAGGAATTATTTAGATAGATATAGAGATTCAGAGAGATATGGAAATTTAGAGATCTGGTGCAGGAAGAGAGGTAGTCGTAATATTTTGACGTCTGGGAAAAATGTCGCCCATCCAGACTACCATACCCACTTTTAACTTGATCCTCTCCAATTCCTGTTGTTAACTCCGATGAGCTGAGGAAGTCATATCTACAGATAAATAAGCAAACGAAAACACAAACAAGCAAAGTATCCTTGCTGATGCGATCTGTGACTACATTCCATTGGCAGGCTCGGGGTTACGGTAAGGGGCTAGAGTCGACTGACGTCATTTATGACATTCCCGCGACGATTCATCCAACGAATTGCAGCTAACGCTGACAGCGATGCCAGTTCGCTCACAGCTTAATGAGTCTACGGTAAGCAGAACCCACAAATGCCGGCTTAACTTAAAGCTGCGAACCTATTCCTGTGCATTCTTGGACAACGCGAAAAATGCACACGTGAGTGCGTATGTACAGTGCAGGTCAATCATTTTTCCACTGCAGAAAATCGCTCATCTTGTCTGCCGCTCCGTCTGCTGGGCGTTGTACAATACTGTAAATAATACTGTATACTATTAGATGCAAATTTTATACTGTTTTGAGCCTGACAAGGCTTGTTAGTGGATTGTTGTTACATTTCATACCTTTGTATCATTGTTGTTACATACGTATCATACATTTATTTACATTAATTGATACATTGGTTGTTACATTTCTTTGAAGAATATTTACGTTTCAATATCGTAATAAGTACTAGCGAATAGCTGTCGCATAGGTGCATGATGCGGCTCTGATCAGAGCCAAACGGAAAGCAGGTACGCAAAAAAGCTCTGACCGAATCGGATGGAGTTCTCGTATTCCAAAATCTGAGGAATCCCAGAAATTTATGTCAGCATATTCGGAGGTTCAATAGTTGTGTAATATTCGAAAATTCAGGAGTTCCCGAAAATTCGAAATTTCGGAAACTCTAAAATTCAAAAAGTATTTTCGAATGTGAAGTGCGTGTTGTCCAACTTCAACACAGCAGATGCAAGCTTTGCACCATGCTGGCCATATGTATGACAATCTTTTGGCTCGACACAAAGTTATTTGACATAGCCGGAGTATTCAGCAGAAGCTGCTACAGACTCCAAACAGCTTGGCGAGGCTTCCACTTACGATAAGCATAGTTTGCTCGGAAATGCTTCTAACTTCATAGTAGTAGATATACCACGGCCAGACTAGGCAGAAAAACTAACTAATTCAGCAATGTTGGTATCGTGACTGCGAAACAACACCTGCCCCACTACTTACCACTTAATTGAAACGAGAATTTTTTTACGGGTAAAGCAATATGTTCATGGTTAGAGCGAGTCTACAGATATGACGCTTTCCAAATGACCGCCAAGTATAAAAAGGCCGTGCTCAGCTAGTTTTTGGCCGCAAGTTCGGTGACCCTCAACAAAGTGGGAGATGTGGTTCCCCAGTGAGCAGTGTGGCTCTCCTGGTTGAGCAATGATGACTGCTTGAGTCAACATCCGTGTTCTCCGTGTGGACGATGGATGTATTTATTTTTTCATTTAATTGTTTATTCACGTTTACACCATAAGGTATGCCATTTGTGGGCAGAAAGGTAAGCAAACGATTGGGAAAGCAAATTGTTTATTAGTTATTGGAAGTTTTTTTTTTTGAGAAAACACTGTAAAAGTGTTCTACAGGTGCTGCGGAACGTTGCGTGATTTTTTTCTCGGCTTACTGAATAATACAGTCAAGACGGATTGAAAAATTGCCAGAAAAAAAGCAAGGATTCTAATCAGAATAGCCCTTGAGAAGCAAGCATAGAAGACAACTGTGCTGGACATGAATTGGCTTCAATTCAGAGAAGTACTTCTAATGTGTCGGCGCATACTGTAATTGAACAAAAGTGATCGTGTCTATTTAAAGTACTAGGATTCTAACGAGCCACGGGTGAAACATAGCACTGCTTTCGTACTGCTGCCATTGTCACTAGAATCGTGTAAGATTTTTGCATTTACGGACATTTTTATTTTTCGATCCCTGCGCCTTGTCCTACATACGTATGTATGTACCAAAGAAGAATCTTTAAGTTCCTAGGAAATGCGTTGCAAAACTATCACTTAACTTTGAAGTCCGCATCCGAAGAAAAGCTGCGTATCTCCTTACGATCGTCCAAAAAAAAACGTTGAAACTTTAGCCGTAGACCTTAGAGAAAGAGCTTTTTGCCAGAGTTCCGCTCCGTTGAAAGTACTGTAGCTCTAAAAAATTTCTTGCATATCCATTATGCATCCCACAGCAAAACAATGGATCCTGTTACCACATCATGGCTGTGACTACATGACAGGATATCTGATCCTAACTGCTACTTTCTCACTTCCCCTGAAATCCAAAAGCGTTCTCTGCGATATCTTCCCGGATGTGCGCTGCGGAAGGATTAGCCCGACGCTGTCTGGAAATTTATCTGCCCATGGTTTTTCCATTTCCTTCTGCGGATTTGCTCCCGCCTATGTGGGAGTCTGAAAATCGCAGAATGCCATGGGTGGTCGAGATTTGGTCATACAGCCGCGGGCCACTCGAGGTGATGTTGGTCGGCTCGCGGCAATATGATAGCCAATGCCGGGTGTCATCATTAAGTGGGCGGGGTATACGACTACTGCTCTTATTTGCCCTAGTATATTTTGATCTTTGTGCTGTAACTCGATCTTTCCTGATTTTCTCCAGCTGAAGCCACTTCAGCGTTCGGCCATCATGGCAGAAATTTCGAGGAAAAAACGTCTTGGCTTCCTTTTTCTTGACTTCCTTTTGTGGGAATCGTGGTGCATGAGCTTCTATGAGCTATATTTTTATTTATTCACTTTTTATTGTTTACTCCACATGAATGTGCTATCATCACATAAGCAAACGGAACAAACACACATTAAGATCAGTAACAGCGTGAAAAAGGAAGGAAAATTTTAGATATTCCAGAGAAGTTCTCATTTTTCTCCCTTTCAAAGTTCCTATAGAAAATTTCGGCTCAAAATTCCTCCCTTTTTCCTTTGGTCCAGGACACGTTTTCATTGTTTTCGAGAGTTGAACATAGTGGTGACAAGTTGTTTTGCTAAAAAGTTTAATAAATAAATCCGTGGAAAGCTGCGAACGAGACGTGGTCAGCCAGATTAGAGCTCTCATGCATCAGCTCTAAACAATGAAAACTATCGCTAAACTCTCGTAGTGGTCTACCGGTCTACTCCTATAATTCAGAGTATTATCATGTTATTTCTTTCCAGACAGAACTGCAAATTTGCAGGAGAAATATAATTCGACTGAATATTTGCTTATTCTTTGACCCCGTTTATCTTCGCTTCATGATGAAGTTAAAGTCCTTACGTGCAATCGGCGGAAAATTTTCGAGCGCCCTTGGCATGCGGCGCGTGCGAGGCGCGGCCCTCTTGCGGCAGCGGTCCCGTTCGTTCGTCAGATTTTTAGCCCATATGTGTGTTTTTCTTTTATTTTTTCTTTAGTTGAAGTTTATTTGAAGGTGTGAGGCCTGTGGCTGACCGATATCGACCGGACGGCCCCAGAAGAGGGCCGCGGCGCGCACGCGCCGCATGCTTGACGCGCTCGAACGTTTTCCGCCGATTGCGCGTAAGGACTATACAGGAGATTTCAGTAGTCAGGGCCCACAGGCGCTACGCCCCACCCATTGTGGCACTCTGATTTTCTGCGCATCCACATATTTCATTGACATGACCGTTTCCATCCTTGTCCGATCCTACTGGTTCTCGTTTTAACCTGTCCTAACAGGTACGTGGACATGTCACGTAAAGGGAAGGACCTCTGATGATCTCCTGTACCGTTGTAGATCAGAGCTGTGCGCTAACGAATTGACGCTCCAACGCGTTAACGGTTAACGGACTAACGGTTTAACGAAACCTAAACTTTTGTAGCGCACAGTCTTGCTGCGAAGGTAAACGGAGGCTAGTAATAAGATAAAATTTCCGAGACACATTTCCCAGATTATCACAACATATTCTCTAGATTTCCTCCTACTTATGTGATTTTTCCGCTCTGCCTGTGTGCCTCTTTACCTTTCAAGCTGCTCACCAACAAGCCCAAAGCCTCAGCTGATCCTGCCACCAAACTTTTTGGCTGCATTTTGAAGTGTAATAAAAACGAACAAAAGTGGAGCGAGCCCCTAAAAAGTCACAACTCGCTGACTTCGCCTTTCCGATGAATGAGTTGTCCTCACAAATATGGCGTTTGTCACGCTCGCTTGAGCACAAGCCCTGAAAAAACCACCATGAAAAGCTTAACAATAGGCGGAATTACTCTCTGTCAATCATTCGCTGACGGCAAGTGCAATCTGGTTTCCAGGTGGCTTCGTGGCTTTCTCCTAGTTCCCCGCTTCTCAATGAACTCTTTGGTCTTCCCATTGATTCTCTGGAATTTTAAAAATCCCTTATTTCTCTTCTAAACACATATGTGAAATATCCCTTTAACTGGAAAGCTTATTAACATTTTCATAGAAATTTTCCAATGTTTTTAACTTCTGCAATCGCAAAAATATTCTAAAAGCCTTCTGAATTCCAGAGAATGAGAAGCGATGCCTAAAGAGAACATTAATCTGATTGTTTACAGCATCAACGTCCACTTATTGCAGATAATCTTATTATGAGCTGTCTTATAGCTCCTCTCACAAACACTTCGACGTTGTTCAGGAGAGGTCTTAGAGGTCTTCGATCCTCTTTTGCGTTTTTATTTCATTTCCTTACGGTTTTCCTATGTTGGCCTCTATTTTATGCATACAAATAGTTTAGTCGATTCAAAAGTAGTCAAGGGTCTTCCGTGATCCCAGGATGTTTTATTGTCCGTGACAGACACTTTTAGGTTTTGCCAAAAGACGAATGCTTCTTTGAAGAAATCAGTAAGGTATGGAAATCTTATGCAAAGTGCATTTTTCGTGTGCATTTTCTTCTGAAGCACTCACTGCTAAAGGAACAGAAATCAAAACCATTTACAATATCCGATTTTGACTGATATCCTGAGGAAATCCTAGGTTTCCTAGTTGAGTGGCTTTTTCTTTGGTCGCTATCAGTTCCTGGTTCGCTATTGCAGGAAGAAACTGCACTTTAAGGCACCTAGTATTCGAACAATTAGTGTACCTGCTTAAAAAATGATATTTTAAAAGAACTTCCGAAGCGAATAAAAGTCAGTCGAATAAAAGTTTCCAGCTAAAATGAAGTTCTTTGATGTGATGGAAACGCCTTCTTTTACGACAGGTGCTGATTTCCTTCTTCAAACTCTTCATTACAAAAGTAAAATTTACATAAAAGGTGGGGGCATTATCTGCATATGCGTTATACGATATATTAGACGACTCTTTGAATGATCAGAGTTTTGGAGGAAATCGAATTTTTTAAAATTTCAACAGTTATAAATATAGGTGGTCCAAACAGCGGATGTCTCACATAGTGGGGATGAACGAACCCTTCGACTGTCTACCTTTCTAGCTTTCCTACTGAATGAATAGTTCGAGTAGAGCGGCATTCATAAGCCTTACTGAAAGAGTTACTTGAGGATTTGACGATTTTCGCGATCATTTTTATTCGATTCACTTATTCGATTGTGCCCACCTCCGTAGTGGCTACTCTGCTGGCAGAGGTTTGCGTGAGTGCTGGCTCTATGTATTCTCACCATCTCCACTAAAACGCCCCAATATTTCTGCCAGAATAGCGCTCTTATCCCTTACTTCTTGAAATTGCCTGCATTTGCAGAAAAACTCGAGCAAACTTCATTTATATGGATTTGCCTGAATATGGAGAAATTTCCCTGGTAAAGTATTGCACTTGAGTGCGAATGAGAATTTCAAATTTTCTTGCAGATTTGCACTTTGAGGCTTTCGAAAAAAAAAACATTTGTGCAGAGATGTTTGACTGGTAGCAAAGTGTTAGGAAATTATGTACTTCAACAATTTCGAATCGCGACATCAATATCTATCTTTTGGTAGTTTAATAGGTTTTCACCCTTTGATTTTTTGAAATCCCACCGTGTTTAAAATTCGCTTTCTTTTTTTGCATCAGACCTACTAGGGATATCAACTTTATCACATTTTTGTAATGTTCACCACTCGTGGCAAATAGAGGCAAGGGCTTGTACTAGGCATGTACATACTTCTCATCTTAGGTGGTTTCTTTAATTCTAGCGACCCTCTCACTGTTTTTCCTGGAAGGTGTTCATGGAAGGAGAACAACAGGGCGTGCTCTCTAGGGTTTTTTCACCCAAAACCACTCATTAAATAATAAATGCTCTCAGCGAAGAAACTTGTTAATACTGTCTAATGTACGCAGTCTCTCCTATTTTCATTGGTATTACATATTCCAGCACTTCCTACACCTTCCAACACTTCCGTACCGTTTTGTGTTTATACTTTTCTACAGCTGCTTTCAGGTTACGGCAACTACGTTGTTTTGCCCAGCATTCTCGAGGTTGCATTAATTTTCGCATATTTGTACTAATTTTAAATTCTGCGTATACTTAGCAGATTAGTTTTTACGTATGTCTTTCACATAATGGAATGAAAAACAGGCAGCCGCTGAGCGACCATGCACTTTTTATAAGATGAGTCAGTAGTGCGAAGGTACTGCGGCGAATTTGCGTTATTAGCACCATCACGTCGCTTTCGTGGATTTCTCCGTAGGTTTTTCATTAGCTACAGCGATTCTCGGCAAATTCTGAAGTTTGTTGCGTGGATCAGTCTGTCTTTCCCTGAGGTTCTATGTTCTTTCGGGCCCGTAGTCTCCCATGATAGTTTTTGAATCCTGTAGCTCTTTGAAAACTTCGCTTTAAATTTTTATGATCACCGAAAAACTCGTCCAGCTTCAAATTGTGTGAGTCACCTGTACTCAGCTATCTGATTGTAAGCTGTGATTCACGGATCGAGAACCAAGCAGACCAACGGCTAGCGCGATTGTTTATCCAATAGACCACGTAATGTTAGGACGTGCAGGACGTCAAATTTAGTTTGCTAACCTGGTTTTGCCTGGTTATGCGTTTATGAATCCCAGTCCTGTTGTCCACTTACGCATAAATGATAGTGTTATGCCAGATGGCAGTTACATTAGCATGCCCAGTAGTCGTTCGTCTCTCCCGGCTTCCTGGATGCAGTAAATTCCCAGTCATATTTCTGATATGTATTTCCATACACTGATATCGTCTATATTATGTATGGAATGCCTCATTTCCATAGCTATGTGGCATAATTCACATGATTTTATACAATTTATTACTTTATTTTCTTATTTATTTGTTTAATCCATTTGATGTACCGTGGAGTGTTTCAGTATGGTTTTTAAAGGTAACTCACTGACTGACTCAAAAAATCCGTCAAAATCAGGTCAGAATGCGGAAATGCAGGGCCTATACCTACTGTACATATTAAGCCGTTATTTTAAAAAAACCAAGCGATTGTATATATGTCCCCAGCGGTCTTTATCCGGGAGAATTTATCCATCCACATAATATAACCATTCATTTCTTGGCGCAACAACTTGACTCCATTGGCTCCAACTCCACTGGCAAGAAAAAACTTGAATACAACAAAGAATTGCCCACTGTCAACAGGATATCAGCCGGATAAAAATATCCTACAGTGGAACCAGTGGGCTCAGATATCTGATAATATGAATAGCAGAACATGCCGACCACAGCACACAACAACATAGCCACTGGAACATGTTTGTCCGGATAGGTAATGTATAGTGAATAAAAGCCTAGAAATTTAATCCTATCAAATGGGACCAAAGATAATCCGCTAACCTAACAAATAAAGCTGAGAATAGGAATAGAAGAACCTACTTACGCAGTTCTGCCATGCTTTTATTTTCATTCTAATAATTTGCACGTTCTCTGTTGTATGAACCTAGACAGTATAGTTAGGACTGAAGGGCCGAATAATGCATTATATACCTATCGGTTCATTCAAAATTCGAAAATTCGATTTCGACGAGGTCCGTTTGGTTGTTCACAAAAGTGGGAGCAATTCAATCCTTCAGGAATGATAGGGAAGCGTTTGGGTCTATTTCTTTTTTGAACATTTGGATTCTTCTGGTCTAGGGCTGAATGAATAATTAAACCCGGGCCTAAATATACTACGCAGGTCACTCAGTAGAACTTGATGCCACTTCGCAACAGATAGCCAACCCATCGAAATTTCTTCAAGCCATTTAGATGAAGATCCCACTTGCCAAATTGAAGGAAATGCAGGAGCATAACTCTTATTTTTGAAAGTAAATGGTGGATCATAATTATGGGTATTTTCTCCAAATGGTATTAATTACTGTACTGAATCATGGGCTATAGTGATTATCCTGAAAAATCTGTTTCCTCTCAGTTCTGTTTCCAAGTGTGCCATTAATGCGCTTACGTTCCTACGCCTTTTCTTCTGTCTTTCTACGAATAATCAACACCTCTTCGATGATTGCCTGCTATAGCTCCCTTGTCTGTCTACAGACGTCAAAGCCGCAAACTAGTTGTGATAATAACTATGCCTATAAGTCTGTAGCTCATAAAAGTAACCCAAACACTGGAATTTTTCACTTTTCTGAGTGAACTTGACGATAATTTCAGCGTCCGCCTAGAGCCTCTAGAGTCCCTGTCTTTGTCCTCTGCTCATATGGTTGCTTACTTCCTTCTCCATTTCTTCACTTTCTTTCTTTCTGTGTTTTATACTTTTGTATCCCTTGTCTCAACTTTCTTCTTGCCTGTTTTTTTCATCTGTTGTTCCAGTTACTGGATAGATTGTTTTTTATGTAACGTGTAGACATTAGACATATGTATCCCTACCTTCCAGTGGCGGACGCAGGGGGGTTCAGAATTACTTCACAACACAATAAAAATCTTGTATTAGTTTATTT
>KN726984.1:0-14794 GCA_000816745.1 Ancylostoma duodenale
GGGCGAGAATTGGTAGCTCTGACTAAATGTGGTCAAATTGATTCTGATCCAGGTTAGAGATGTGTTTCTGCATCTCCACGCTATGAACGTTTTGCTCCCACAGGTGACAAGAGATTGTTGCCCAACTCTTTAGTGTACAATAGGCTCTTCCTCACATGGGTACGGGCGATCAACAGCCGCGACAATTTCGGACCATCACCACTATGGAACATGCTCAATTCGAATATGCATTCGCTAGCACTGTGTGTTGTGCAGTCAACACCCACCGTTTTCGCGATTTCTGACACTTCAAAGGTGCTGAAGCAGTGGTGAGGCACGGAGGAGGAGTGCACCCTTTCCGCCTATCGAGGGAAGGTCGCGGAATTTTTGAAATCATTTGAAAAAATAGGTAAAGATTCGGTTCATTGCATATCCTTATTACTTTTTTAAAATGTTTATTACTGCGGTGAGAAAAAAAGTGGGGTCTCCGTCACCTAGGGGCCCGGATGGAAAATAAAATTAATAAAAGTATTGATTAAAATAATGAATGACTGATCGAAATCATTTTAAAAAAATAATAGTAGAGATGAACAACTAAAACGTATACAAAATTCTTATTCATTTCATAAAGTAATGCCAAAAATTTGGTGACCTATCTCGGGGGGAGGGGCCTCTTCCCGCTCCCCACCCTCATCCCCCTGCGTCTGCCACTGTCATCCAGCTATAATGAAACAGAACATTGATGCTGTACAACTGAAGTACAGTCGCTCCAGGGCTGGGATTCATGAAACGTTAATAAGGCAAACCAGCGTTGGTTAGCGTGAGTGGTTATCTTATAAGCCACGTCATCGCAGGACGTGAAAGTTGGTTGCTAACCCGATTTTGCGGTTATGCGTTCATGAGTACTAGCCCTGGTCACGAGGATCATCGTTGCCAACGAATAAAAAGCGATCATTGAGCAAGGAATGTTCGAGAAACCTGCGCAAAGCGTGTTGACGGAGGCCCGAGGAGCTTAGATTGTTTATGAATGCAAATTAATAGCAATGGAATCTAGCTAACGAGGCGTATTCGATTAGTAGCGTTCTATGAGGTGTCCGTCTATGGTTTCGCAAGGACCGAGGCTCTTCGTATTTGGAATTTTTTGGATTATCAGGATTCTATGAGCTCTACGCGCGTATTCTCAAGTTACTACCATTCAAACCAAAGGGATCTGCTTTTGCTCTTCCAAGTGGCGGTAGAGGATTAGAAGATTCGTTCGAATTTAAATGCGCACTGATACTGCACAACAACGAACTAACGGTAGGAAAACACTAGAAAAGTGGTGAATCTTACTGAACTGTTGGTACTCGGGACTAGAAACTAAGGAAAAAACGAGTAGCTACTCAGAAGATTTAATAAGAAAGTCTGACGTAAGTGAATTTTCGTGAACAACAACTCCTCTCCATGAAAAGTGAAAAGGATGAGGAAATCTTTCCCTGAAATTTGTTAGCTGGTCTTGAAGTGAATGTGGCTATTGCCTGAGCGGAAGCCGCTGGGCAGCATGTTGACCGGATAATGTATTAGACATATTCTATAATCGAATATTCGATTCCAACAAAATTAAAAGTTGGAATATTGAGGAAAGGGAGAGCCTTACAGCCTCGATGGGAAGAAAAGAAGGGTTGTGGAGCTTTGTGCCTTTTGGGTATCCGATTCTTGGACAAGCTCCTCAATCATATAACAAATTAAATTATTCTATTCATATTCGAGTAATAAGTACTATACAAGGCTGACTACCTAAAAACCCGAATCGAGGTTGAGCTAAAGACCACAGGCTTGTCGAACCAAGTATTCGGAGCCCCCTTCCCCCTACCCTCACCACTCTTCCCGTAAGTTGGTGACGCAATGCTAACGTTAACAGCAGTTGTTCGGAGTATTTCACATACTTATGCCCTTTTTACTCCGCAACTGACTTCTTGAACCAAAAAGAAAACACACAGTTGTCCACTGACTTGCGCTAGCGATCATCTTGCTAAGATTAAAATAAATTTCCGAAGCTATCACACATCTCATAAAAACGCTCTTCTAAAGCCAACGTTGGGTCCAGCTGAAGGTATCGAGAAAAACCGAGCTACTACATACACACAAGAGCAGTACCGAAGAGATTCGCAAAGCATTAAGGTCTGCAATTCACATGGCTCACGGATGTTACAAATACGACACAACTCCCAATTCTTAGCGGGCGCGTACTTCGTCAAACAATCTGCTACACATGTGGCATTCCTTGTACAAATCCGACACAGAAAAAGTGTCTGGGAACGCCGTCGTGAGAAGCCACTGCTTCCCTCCATCTCCTGCGACCATTTGTTATTTGATGTAAAATGACATCATTATTGACACCAACAGCATAAACGATGGCCGAAAAGTATGGGCGTCACAAGGAGCATTGCCTCCCTTGCTAGCCGCAATTAGTCTGTGTTTATTATTGCAACGGATATGCGACTGAAAGAAAATTCTGTTCTACCAAAAATTTCCTAGTTGGTCCTATCTGGCCTTAATATAGGTCCTCAACGTTGACATCACGAAACTCAATCTACACCACAGGTTCTCTTCTTAACATAGCAATTTCTGACAAAAATTGCATGTAGACTTTAGGCATTAGAAAGATTTTACTGCTTTTGCAGATCACGACCAATTAATTCGTTCCACAGGTCCAGATTTACAAAAGCCAGCTTATGTAAGACGAAAAAATTACCCAAATTACTCACTATCATTAGTTAATTATTTGATGCAAACTAACAGGAAAACCTTATAATTTATTGTCCCGGCGAGGACCCCAGCGCGAGGGGCACTGCCACGCCACGTGCTCCCCGAGTCCGCAAAAAAAAACCACTACCATCGAAGGACGGCGTCAATTGACAGATGTGCAAAATCTTGTCGATTTTAATCAACTACGAGAAATTCAGCAGCACAGCACAGACACAAAGACAATGGCGCTATGGCATCCTCCAGCGAATTTCGAGGCAATCACAAGTGAGTGGACTACGAAGTAAAATCAGCGGCAAAGGTCACTTCAAAGCTTCAGAAGGGCGGCAGTTGTCGGAACGTCAAAGCGCGGCTAACGCTTGAGGACCAGAGACATCTCTGCATGAGGATTCTCCTGATCTAGTCGTACTTCTATGGAAGCAAAGGATAAATCAGAGTCACTGCAACAGGGAAATCCAGGATTTCGGGAGAAAAAACTTGGTACTGTCGATGGTCTCACAGCTGATGACAGCGGGTGAAGTGATAAAGATGCAAAGGGCACAACACCCTCGCAACATTCCACGCAATGCATTTCTGAACACATTGTCCCGTTGTGAAGCTCTTTATGTTAGACAGACGAAACGGCTTTGTTTTTGGTAGGGACCGGTGGTCTGTGTGATAAAGTAAAAGATTAAGTTGGTATATGATCATCCGGAAAGCAAAGCGTCTTCCAGATTCCATCACTGAACGCCCATAAAACGGCAAAAAACAAATATCATGGGGAATTTTCGGAACAATTTTTGGACTGTGTTCAACCAAATAAAAAAGAAACAAGGCATCAATCGATTCAACTGCTGACATCATCGTGTCTGCGAATCTTTCAAAATCAGTGAAATGTTGACAACAATTTTCGACACCTTCAGGATTTCTTGAGCACTAGATCGTTAAGAGTGATTAAGATGCCTAAAAAGAGGAGAACCCATTTCAAGCAGTGAGCAGAGAGTATGACCACCGCGTGTTCTACCGCTGACACAACGCGAATGCACACGATTAAATTCCCAAGCGAATGGTGTCATCCTCATATATCCCATCCATAACTACGATCTTACAGATCAATGAGCCATGGCTCCCATTAACGGAGACCATCATGCGAGTTGGAAAAAGAACTAAATGGAATAATTTGCGCAATACCAAAGAGGATAATGTCTCTACGACTTCAGGTGCAGATACATTACTGGAAGAATGGGTAAGTTCATACCTATGGGTAGAGATTTGGCGTAGACAAGGTCACGAGCGGCTTAACGTTTTGATGGGGTGCCATGCTAACAGTAAATTTGGGTAAGTTAACCCGTTCACTACATATGGAACACTGAAACATCCGGGCATTGGAGGGGGATGGGGGAGCTTTGGTGGAAACTGTGCCCAGAATAGAGCATATATTTGTTCAACATTGAGAAGGGGGGGGGGGGGAGAAGAGGAAGGTCTACTCTCCATTTATTGAGACAGAACTATCCTAGTATTGTGAGGGTGTACCAGACGCACAACCACATTAGAATCAATCCAGAGGAACACCTATGGTCCTGCTTTTAGGTCTTCATTCATCTGTTTTAGCCTACACCACCTTTGTTCAGAACAAAAAATAAATACATAGATAAATACGCATCGCTGATCAATAATTCTGTTCCAACCCAATACCTATGGAAATGATTAAGTTGAAGTGCGAATTTCTTGCAAAAAGTAGCACAGCAGCTGGAACTACTTAGTAAAAAGATTTCATTACGTTCTTCATAAAATGTGAACTACGAAAATCAGGATCGCCAGCGATGGGGTGGAAAATCAACGTCACCCACCTATAACTGCACGTACGACACCATTATGTTTTTATTACGTAGTCTTCAACATAGCGCTGTAATGTGCGTCTGGCACCTGTTCAAATTCCCGCTATAATCCACATTCGTGGAAACGGATGTCAAATTAGAGGTAGTTAGCAGCAAAGGAGAGGCTTGTTCAAAATGGCCACATTTGGATTAGTGACTTTATTAGGCCAAACATTCCGTGCTGACATCATGGCTAACTTTAGCAACTTGTGAAATTTAGATTATTCCCGGCAGTTTCAGTCAAATGTGTCTATGAGCTGGGCCCCACGTCATTTTTGATAGGTGTACTAAGCTAAAAGGCCTGGGTTACCCACGTTGGACGATAAAGAATCCTGTCCCAAAACAAAGGGTCGTTTGTGCTGGAGAGTGTAACCTTGCAAGAGAGGGTAGCTATGAAGATTTTCCCACCAAAAACGATCAGGTGATATACACACATCATTAGTGGACGCAGAAACGCTCAACCATATGGGGAACGGATGGTAGGGAAAAAAGTGGGATATCCGCAACTTTGAGGGAACATCACCTCAGCAATAACTATGTAATTAAAACTGAATATTTAGAAAATAGTAAACAAAATTAAGAGCTGAGAAGCAAGCTGATGCTCAGTTTCCAACTATTCCACGAAGTTTTTTTTTTTTGAAAAATTTGACGACCCGTTGTAAGGGTGAAGTACACCACCAAAGTATGTAAGTCACACATTAAAACCACAATGTCGATTAATCTTTGTAACACCAAAATTTGGATCAATTCATAGCATTAGAACATCGCCAACAATATTTAATATCAAAAGTGGAGCTTTGTGAAATTTGAAAAAAGAAGTAACAGTGACGAACTTCAGTACAGCCAACGTAAATAACGAAGTTATGGGGTAACACCACATCTATGGGTTCATCGCTGCTTTCTCAACAGTAAAGCGTCTTCTAGAGAGGTTCTGAATCATTTTTGGGATGCTCGCTTCACCGGACCACAGACTATTTTGAGGATTACATTACGGGCAAAAGGCTCAGGGACACACAAAAAAGCGATGAAATGATGGTGTGAATAAGATTATGGGAGAGTCACGAAGGAGGACCTGCAGATGCAAAGGACAATGCTGAAGAACAGAAGAAAAAGTGAGATCTCAGCTTGCTACGAAGATACACTCACAGAAGAGATATCTGGGAATAATATGTCATGAAAGATGTCAGCACTAGAGCTCGAGCAAGTAATACGAGAGGTGACGTCTTCATAAACTTAATCCCTGCTCTGTTAGGACCCTCCATAAAAGATTTTTCTGTAAATCTCATCAGAAGATATTCAACCTTAGCACAAGTGCAACCCCGATATCCATCTTTCTCAAAAGTTTGTATGACCAAGGGCTGACAATCCAGACGGACCTTTAAACTTTCAAAGAGTTTAGATGAAAGATCATTCGTGCTATATGAGATGTGAGTAAGACAGGACTTGAGCTCGGTCGAGCCTTGAACTTCGACTTCCACCACATGTGGTCCATTAACCACAGCCCGAACAGCAACATCCTCGGTGAGAAAGGCCAACAGAAGAGAGGAAAGGAAAGCAATTGCCTTCACGGATACGATGCGACTCACCGATGTTGGGGACGACGGTGTCGCCATCGTGCTGGTCGTAGAGCAGCTTCACTGCCGTTTGGTCTGGCATCTCTGGGTATCGATGCTGCTGCTTCGAACCTTCACGTCTTCTACGGCTTGTGGCTGAAATCGCATTGCATTCAGAAGCGTCGTGTTGTGGAACTCACTTGGAAAACTGCAGAACGGAGAGTGAAATGAGCTGAGCATCGATGCTAGGATCGGATGCGGCAGTCATGAAAAAAATGTGTTTGAACAGTCACTTGGCATTTCACCGCACATAGCAATATATCTCACGTTCTCATCCGGGAATAGACTATGTGTCCCAGAATTTGGTGAGCTACATAAACTATGCGATGCACTTATAATTCAAGAGTATGGAACATTTTCGAGGAAATTCCAACAAAAAAGAAGATAAAGAACGCAAGATTGGAGGCCTAGAAAAGTGAAGTCCAGAAAAAATTATGTGGGAAAAATCTCTCTTCTTTTCTAAATCTTATTTATTTACAAGGACGGAAGAGTCACTCTGCTCTAGAAAGGCTGGGGAAACGTGCCAGCAGCGGTTTGAAAATCGCCCTTCCCGTAGCAGCAACTCGAGAGACAGGCGTGCGTCAGAAGAACAACAATGCAATTTGCCTCCTGCTTCCCTTTATTCGTCAGAGTTACAGCTCAACTCCATAAGCAGCATCAATTCATGGTTATGGTATGGATAGGATTCAACCCAAGAACCCAGACCTGTATTTTTAGACCTAGATCAGCTGGTTTTGGACTCTCTTACTTTCTATGCTGCTGTCCTTATTCAGGATTCGCTAGAATGAAGCATATGATCATAACATATCAAAGAGGGTTGCAGGAGCGGAAGCGGGGTTTGCAGTGGGGCAAGAGCTTGCATGCAAAAGCGCGGAGAGAGGGTGGGGGTAGTATTTTTGAAGGGAGGAAGGAAGAGGGTAGTTGTGAACTGCGCATTTTCACCAGCAGAGAAACGGGTTATAGTCTTGTTGAACGTGGCAGAGTGTCGAACAAACGAAGGGAAAGAGAGTTGTTGTAGGGTATGAGTTTCTAAGACCCTATGCGTGAAGAACGCATAGGATCATACTCTTGCTAGCTGATGGGGTCAAGATCGTATGGGCTTCAGTATTCCATCGGCACTATGGAATTGGCTCATCAGCAAGGGGAAAAACAGGAGCTGACTAGGGAGGGGGCGAGGAGTGGTTGTTCCAGGTGGATAAAACGCAAATTCACAAAAGTCACTGACGTTTGATTAAATTTTGCGTGTGGATCACCCCAGCACAGTCAAATACATAAATACCAGTGGTAACTTCGAAAATTTGGCGCCCCCCCCCCTCCCCCCCCCCCGAGAATGGGTCGCCAAATTTTCGAAATTACTTTACAATACAAATAGAAATCTCGTGTTAGTTTATTTTTAATTGTTTATTTTTACTATTATTTTTAATATAATTTTCATTTATGATTTATTACTATAATTAATATTTTTATTAATTTTATTTTCCGTCTGGGTCCCCATTACGGCGGAGACCCCACTTTTCTTCCCACGCCCCCCCTCCCGCACACTTTCTGCGTCCGCCACTGATGAATACCCACTATTTCTCTACTCTGCAGTAGCTCAGGGCCTGGATGCATCATTGAGATTACCCACAGTAAGGTGTTAACGACGGGTAAGTTAACTGGTGCGAACACATTTACCGCGAGTAATCTCAATGACGCATGCGGCCTTTGTTTAACTAATAAGAACATCAAAAACGTCGTTACGCCCATTTAGGATCAGTGTTGGTAGTCTGTAAGGAATACAAAAATTTTAATCAGGTATATAGTGAAAAAGGCATGCCAATACTCACCAGGTGAGGTATCTGTGTAATTCCAGTTCCGCGGAACAATAGATCGTCACCTATCGTCCTCACTGAGTATGGGTAGCCAGATTTTGACTTATGGTTCAAGGAACCGGATCAAGCAGCGCAGTTACAAACGACTATAATAGCACGTGAAGTGGTGCAATCTGAAGCAAACTCCTGCAGCGCCAGCACTTATGACTGGGCGTACCTGCCTCCAATTACGCGCATATGGTTGGCACTAAATTTGTTGACAAGTGGTTTAGGCAGTTCCACAGCGTTGCTGCCCGAGCAACACGGATGGACATAATTGGTGCAATCAGCTTTTGTAGGCTCGTTTCGCTTTCGCTTAGGTCCACCGCCGCGGCTTCTTCCGAAATACGTGGATCCGCTCACATCATTTGTCGTTAAATTTGACGCCGACTATAGCTGTGACGCGAACATCATTATTTTCCTACCCGATTGTGCTGTTGATTTCAAAGATCGTAGCTACCACACAAACTACTAGTAGGTGGAAGAACCAGTGGTTCTGTGCATAGTACGTGGAGCAATTCGCTTAGTATGTGAAGTAACTCGACTCGCGATAGTTCATTTCATCGTGTTGGATGTCAGCCAAGCCTACAGCAACATGCTGTGGTGAAAGTTGGTTTGCTGAGCTAGTATTGCTTGATTATGCGTTCATGAATCCAAGCCCAGTAGGCTCTAGATGTCTGAGCCCGCAGGAGACACTGCACCACATGCAACATCGAACTCTAACTGCCTGCACAACCGAGCACTTCATACTCAGGAGACTTAAAAACCATGTTTTGCCTGAGATCGAAAGATGCAAATCCCACGAGTGAGACATGCAGTCTTTTAATCAATACTAGTTCTATACCAGCAATGCTCAAATCCATGCAAAACCCATGCTCCTCCAAAAATCCGATGCAAATTCGATACAGCACGCAGGAAAAACCCATGCATACCCATGCAAAACCCATGCATATCCATGGATGTGCATGGGTTTTGCATGGATTGACTATTGCTGGTATAGAACTATTAATTTAAAAAAAAAACGTGTTTTGCATGAGCACGCATGTCTTAATCGTTGGATTTGCATCCCTCAATCTCATGCAAAACAAGGTTTTTGAGTTTCCTGCATAGATATCACCCCTCTCTACTCTGATTCTCCCGCGTTCAAATCTGTCCAAGCAAGTGGTGAGACGCGTACGCGCAGTCCTGCTCTACGGGACCAAATGTGTGAAAATCGTGCTCATGATCGAGTGCAGATTTTATGTTGGAGAAGAAAACAGAATTAGGAGACGCTGATCATGAGCTAATTTCCTATTATAAACTCTGCTCCCGAGTTTGATCAGAATTTACTTATAGAACGTTGGCTCTGTAATGTTTAACGCGCATCGAAGCAGGTTCCCAAACGATATAGGAGTGCCCCTGTTTGGAAGTGTGCAGTAACAATTGATATTTCCGGTATCCTTGCAACCTTTATATTTAGTGGAAGTCCAATATCCCAATTTTTTTCTTGGATGTGACCACACATCTCCTCCCCCCCCCCCCCCCCGCCTGTTGTTAGATCTAAATGCACACCGAATGTCTAGACTTTTTCGACGTCTTGACACCTTTTTTGCTGTTCGCAGACTTTGCCCGTGTCTTCCGCCCAAACCTAGACAAGTAACATCCACTAACGTTGGCCAGGAACTTCTTATATCCCCACAACAACCCATGCAATGCACAACGGCACAACGTGAGTAGAGCCCTCCATGTCGTGCCCCAATCGAACTCCACGCTCCGCCGCGACTCGGCTGAGTATCGGCCCGTCGCTGCGGCGCGATCGATACGGGAGCACAGCCGGAGGTCGTGGTGTCCTCGCGAGGTTTGATCCACCGTTGCAGCTCCTTGCTTTTCCCACTTGCAGACTGGTCATGCTTGTTTTCGTATTGGTCATGTTCCTTTCCTGTCCTTGCTAGCCCTTAGCAAAACCGCTACCATTTGTTTTGGTCATTTATAGAACTACAAAATGAGGAGTTGAGGACGGTCAGCGGGCAGTCTTGCTCTATACAAATGTTGTGGCCATAAATGAAAGGCATGAGCGGCAGGAAGTCTCACCATTCCCGATGGGCAATATGTATTTTCTTCTATTCCTTTTTTTCCTCTGGTAGAAGTTACTATGAAAACAATTTGAAAATCTAGAAATTATATATGAAATATAAGTTCAATCCCTTAAAGGCGGTGTCTCACCTCACTTCGACTGTGAGATTTTGATAGATTCTGGAACAGATCGACGCTATGATTCCAATGATAAACGTGAAATGCTCCAAAATGGCCAGCAAACCTTTCTGCGGGGCTCACCAGACTGTGGTTTGTACCAGTAGTCCGAGTTTAATGCAGAAGATGAACCCGTGTTACCTTGAAGTTCAAAAAAGTGTACCCCTCGAGGAACGCATTAGCCTGAAGACAATGCTTCAAATTCATCATCATTCTACAGAAACAACTGAATGATGATAAGTGATGGCTTCGTTTACATTCCAACTTTGGGTTCGTATATGAAATTGAACCGCCTTGCACCAGTTGTTGGCGTTAGTGTTTTTTTAAAAGTTCTTTGGGCACCTAAGGTGGAGTAATAAAGGAAAAGAGTGCCAAAATGAAGTATCCGGTTACATTAACCATTATAAATCTAGCATCTGAGTCATGTATCCATGTACTGACATCGACTAGGCCTGCGCTCTGGTAGGTCATGCCCTTCTGATTGTGTTTCGCGCAAGACTAGTCGCGACCTTCCTCAACTTTTCATCCTGTTATAAATTTTCTTATGAGGGAATGTTGCTGGATCTCAACACTTTTGACAAAATGGTAAATCTTCTGTGGCCACATCTGTGCGCTAAGTACTCTACCGACCCTAAAGTGTATAGAAAAAGGAGCTTTCAGCGAGCCAATCATGTGGCAAAATTTGGGCATTTCCCAAAATTTATTAAACATTCCATCGTAACCGTCGTAGATCTAATGGTACCAAGGAATGGAAGATATTTTGTAATCAACATACATCCAATGCCGCAAAATTTACACGAACGTCACTCGCATGGAATGTCTGCTAAAAGCTTTTGCATATTCAGGAGGGGAGGAGGGGTGAATTTTGGTAACAGTTCATGGCAACTTCGTAAGGTAGCCATTTAGGAGAAAGCAATCGCGAAATAGGAGGAATGAGAGAGAAAGCTCGCAATGCAGCTTGAAGATTTTGAATTAGACGCTCTGTTACGTGGGGGTAAATTTCTTTTGGCTGTGATTTTCTTCGCTTTGATAAAAGCGACTAGCATAAAGAATGTCGGAACACTAGCTGTAATGAAGAACCGTAAAAGTCTTAGCTGATCGCCGCAAACCAATACTGCACCACTGGCTATTCACCCTGTAGTGGGACATTCAAACTGGTAGGACACACTGCTACAGGCAAACACAAACAAATTCTAAGTCTACACAGGCACAGGAGTTGTCGGTGAAGATTTACCACTACAATCTCATTATCTTTGCTCTGATTCTATTCTCACGATGTTTTTCCCGTACGAATTCTTTAAACGCCTTAAAATTTTTGAAAATAATTAGCAAAAGCAAAAATTGACGGCTTAGATGCTTGCGAACTACTAATATCGAGAAGATTGCTTTTGCGCAAAGCAGCTGTGTGCTTCTAAAGTGGTGTTTGTTTTACTTCGGAGCAATGACTCGTCCTTGGTAAACATTTTTCGCCCTTTCGTGCCTTTATACACGATTTTTTCTTGTAATATGCTCTCAAACGGTTATGCATTTATCTTGATTGTATTTGCACCCGATTTTTTCTTGTAATATGCTCTCAAAAGGTTATGCATTCGTCTTGACTATGCTGTCCTACACCATATTGACTAGTATGCACGCAAAAAGGTCTAACATGGGAAATAAGAATTTTTCTTGGACTTTCTTTCTTCGGAGTTGGAATCGTTTGCGAGGTGGAGAGAAGGAACTAGCTGATGACAGAGAGATAGAGAGAGAGGTAGGGATAGTAGATAGATAATCTTGTACGTCTACAAATCAGGATAAATAGCGTCGAAGTACCATATGTAAGATTAGAGTATTAGTGCAGCGAGGCAGGAGTAAGTCTTCCCTGAGTGTCGCGTTGGAGCACAGGTCTTCCTACTGTCGGCGGCTGTTTTTTTTTTCGCTGACATTTGGTTCGAAAAAGAAATGTTTGCCAACTCACTGTGCACTGGGCAAATACAATTTCACAGGTGGCTTCAACATTTTAGGGTGGCACCGTTTTAAAAGAAAAATTTTTTCAAAGGGTTAAATCGTCTATATGGCTCACATCTTTCCACAATTATTATGTCCCTGTTTTGATCTAGAGCAGCTGACTTATTTAGGTACTCTCTTCGAAATACCAAAATCTCCTCACGTTAGTGGGTTAGTGCATGAACTTTCCCATTTCATTCTGTATTTCTGGATAGGTATTTCTTGGTCGCCTTTAGTCAATTAAAAGTTGTGTTTGATTAGTGGGAGGACGCAAACTAACAGTCAAGAGTCAATATTATTTTGGGCGCAGACATTGTGTTGCTTTTCTCTACTTTTTAACGCACAGATTCTGAAATCGCATGGAGTTAGCTCTGATCGCCATCATCGATGTGCTTATGGTTGGAAAATACCTGTTATAACTCTTTACAAAGATGCACAAACACAGCTGGAATATTTCCAGAACTACTATTATGCCTGAACTGATGATATCTACATTGATACCACACGATTTTTCCGGATCGCACTCGCCATCCTTTTTTTGTCGCACTTCTCGCCATCCTTTTTTTTGTGGCACTATGTAGTATATATCGCAATTCTAAATCTGTTTCTATCCTTCTCGAGGACTACATCGGCATCTTTAGAAGTGAAATCATCTTGTTTGTTGAGGTGAACGCTGTGCTTCCGTAGCGTTGCTTTTCATTTGACAGCCATTCTTGTCTACACTGGTACAACAACACTGAGTAGTCCTCTACATACAGTGGATGTCAATGGCAGTGGCCAATGCGCGGCCTCGAGAAGGACGCAGCGCGACTGTGCCGCGCGCGCCGTGATCGGTGTCGTCTGCTGCCGGGATGCTATTTCTAGTCGCTTTCTTCCCGATTTGGTCAAAAGTTCTTAAAATCTGGTAGAAAAGCCGCTAGATATAGCATAACAGCAGCAGAAAATATCTTTTACGACGCGCGCGGCGCGTTTGCGCGGCGTATTTTTTGAGGCCGCGGATGGGCTAACGTCATTGACGTCCACTGTACATCAATTTGTACCACTCATACCACAAAGGGGTATTTGTACCCGAAGCTGTTTTCATTCGTTCGTTAAACAATTCTTGTTCACAGAAGCAGTCATTCCACTTATGCTTATTTTGGTTTTGAATCCGTGGATCTGTAGCTCCTACATCTCATTTTTCAAAAGTTTACCATTTTACCTCATTTTATGGTGAAATTGTTATTGTTTTTCACTAATTCACATGCAAAAGAAAGGTTCTAGAGCATAACATATTGAAGTTTTTTCCAGTTTGAGAATGAGGCACGATTAAAGTCTAATGACACCAATATCTTCAGAAAACTTATTCGCTAAAACCTTGCTCAGTGAGATTGTTTGAGGTATTACGTCAATTTTATGCAGTAGCCCGATTTTCCTAAAGTTACGTTTGGCATACTGCAGGGACGTTACCTCGCAGTACCTCTTAAAACTTCGCATGGAAGGGTTATTTCATATGTTGATCAGAGGCATCACATCAGTTTTGTACCATAACTTCCGACCCCTCCCCCCTGTGGGACCAGGGTGAGGTTACTGCATTACTGCAGGAAATTCAAAAAAGCTGCGGTTCCGGGAAGAAAAAAAAACGGCTGTGTGTACACAGAGTAGTGTTGATAGTACTGATCTCTCAATGGCACAACTCCTGCATGCAAAGTTTCAGAACATTCTGTGACACACCGTACCTACAGTCTTGCGGCAGGAGATAGATTCGATGTACATGTATTCAACACCTCAAAATATGTTTTGTTTTTGAAAATTCTCGTATATTTTCTACTTCTTGGAGGTTATTGGAATATTGATCTTTAGGGACACCACTTTTTTTAAATGACAGCCTACGCCCAGACCTGAACATGTGTACCCCCCCCCCCTCCCTCAACCGCCCTTTTCTCCTTCGTGATAACATGTTAGGTATCCCCGACGAGAACTTCACGTATGTTTTTTCCCTGGAGGTTTTGAGATTCCAAGTTGTCCAAGATTCTTTGTGATTAGGTGTTGCTATGCACTAATCATAAAAGATGGCACTAAACGCCACATGTACATCTGTATATATATAAAAGTGAAAGTTTGTTTGTATGTTTGTGTGTGGGTGTGTGTGTTTGTATGTTCCGAATAGAAATCGCGGAGGATGAACCGATCGGGACCAAATTTTGCATGTAGGTTCTTCGGGGGCCGGCGGAGGTTATAGGCCACTTTGCACTTGCGATTATCGATTATATCGATTTTATTTATTTTTCACTATTTTTACCCAGGGACTGGCGAGAACATGCCGAACAGGGTTCCTCAATACGCTAAACACGAATATGACAACCATGTTGCGCCAAATTATCGATTTACTGATTTTATTGATTTTTCACTATTTTTGCCCAGGGACTGGCGAGAACATGCCGACTGGGGTATCTTAATGCGCTGAACACGAATATGGCAACCATTTTGTATGACACTATCGACTTATCGATTTTATTGATTTTTCACTATTTTTGCCCAGGGACTGGCGAGAACA
>KN726984.1:17495-32121 GCA_000816745.1 Ancylostoma duodenale
GGGGGGGTGGAACTCAGCACGTGCGATGAAGGCGCTAGCAGCACGTCTCTTTCGTAAAGAATTATATTGATCTCCAGTGTTGGAACAATCGAAATTTCAATTTATCCGAAATCTAATATTCTTGTTCTCGAGTATCGAATATTTCGAATAAATTGAAAATTCCAATGTTCCTACATTAGCTACCCACGTAATGCTGTATGAGTGGGAAGAAGAGTTTCAGGGCTTTCTCATTCTCGAATATCTGGGTGTCTAAATCGTTTCCTAAATTGTTAATTAAAGTAACAAAATTATTCGATTTTTATTCGGTCCCAAGTATAGAATGTAGCGGCTTTGGTAACTGTGGCCGCGGCAACAATGTCTTTGGTACGTTTCGATTCCCTCTCAACAACAGCGGCGACGCGACGCCAACAACTGATACGTACCAACATCAGTGTCGCCGCGTCCACAGCAACTGAGACCGCTCTACATACCACCTCTATGGATTTATTGAGGACTATCCCGACCTAAAGTTCTTAAAAAAATAGGATTGTGTCTCCGCAGAAGGCATTGCTCTACTGCAGGGATCACACGAACGAACAAATTTTCAGTGAATTGGGCGGATTTGGCACAGAGGTGGATGGCCATGCGATCTGCGCAAGAAGGACCGGATCATGGTCATGGAGGCGACCACTTAAATGGTTATGGTGGTGGGCATTACGCCAGAGACCATGGTCCACCTCCTCAGTATGGGCGAAACGGTGGATATGACGGCTACGGTCGAGGAGATATGGTCCGTCCATATCATCATGGCGATCCGCCCGATCATGGCTATGGCAGACCTCTAGAAAGAAGCCATCACGACTATGGAAGGCATGACAACCACCATTCAGGTAATATGTGCTTTTATCTAAGAGCCATGTGATAGTTCCCGACCTAATTTCTCTTTGTGCTTTTACCTCACGTTATATTCAGATTCGAATGATTGGTCAACATCGGGCCCTAATCGTCCAATTTTCCCTTCTGCTGCACAAACCAAGAATGATACCGGCAACGTAAGTTTGTCTTCTCTTTTGATTAAAAGCCACACTAAATATTCATTTTCAGGATTTTCAAGATGGTTATCGCGGCCAGTGGAGTGGCGGACCACTTCCCCCACCTCTCATGGAGGCACACGGCTCTCCCAGTGACTATCACCGATCGGTGAGATCTTTCCTATCACTTCGCTGTTTCAAAAAGAAATGTTTTTTTTCTAGCCGGGACCACCATCTAATCATTACTATCAGCACGACCTCCCACCAGGACCTCTCCCCCCACCAAATAGGAGTGGTTGGGCAGCACCTCCAGGGGGCCCTCCTCCACCAGGACCTTCACATCATGCTCCACCACCACCGGCTGGGCCAATCCCATCTGTAAGGCCGCCTCATCACAGTTTACCGCCACCGGGCGGGCCGCCACATCCGGGAGGCCCACCAGCCAGTGGTCCGCCACATCCCGGAGGACCCCCACCGGGATCTTCTTGGTACTCGCAGCAATATTTTCCACCACCGTTCACAACTAGTAACCAAAGTGTGGCGCCTCCACAACAATCTGCTACCAGTCAACCACCTGCTCCAGCAGCGCCATTCTTCACTATGGGTCTGTATTATACTGTATCACTTTTGATACCGATATTGGTAACGAATGTCTCCTCCATTTAGACGCCACCGCGAGGAAAAAACTGCCAGCTTGGATATTGGAAGGACTTGAAAAAGCAGAGCGGGAGAAGTTGAAACAGTTGGAAAAGGAGGAGCGAATGAGAATAGCAGAAGAGGAGCGAGCGAAGCGTCGAGCTCTTGCTGGAAAAGGGAAATTCGTAAGCCGCTTTCATTTGCACCCCTTCACATGATTGGTTTCCATTTATTTCTAGCTCTAATTTCTTTCCTTTCTGTGCATATTCGTAATCAATTCACGAGTACTTGTGACAAATGATAGCATACTGTAGGACAGTAGCAGTGAAGACGAGGACGAAGGTCAAGCAGATGATGAACGGTCACGGTCCAAGTCGAGGCAGTCTTATGGTGCTGACGAGGACGATGGTGAACCAGTTTTTCAAGCAAAAAGACGTGGACCTTCTGTTGAAGATCTCCGTACAGAAGAGGAAAGGAAGGATGATGCGGTAGGTTTTTCACTGCACTTACAATGTGTCTATTCACTTCTTTTTTCTTAAATGACTGTGATGTTTTTGGTTGGGTTTAACAACAATAGATTCTTCAGATGGTTGCTGTGAAGTTCATTATGATGTCTTTGCTCATGGAGGTCACGGATGAAGCACTCCGATCTTGTATTTCTGAAACACTTCGTGAATCAAAACAAGAAGGTCCGCTGACGCGATTTGCCTACATCCTCAACATTTTTACATTTGCACGGTCGTTTCAAACCAGAAACGCAGTTTCATTACCCTCTTTTGTTGCTTTGTAAATAGTTAGCTAACCCATTCTACATGTTAAATCGTATGCAGGTGGTTCTATACAGGTGGTCAAAGTAAGACGGGTACCATCTTCACTGTGATATTAGACAGGTTTAAACGCTACTAATTACTCATTTCTAAATACTCCGTTTAGCTGAGCCAAAGCTACTTGCGAAGAGTTCCGCATTGGCGGCTTTGTCAAGTCTCGGTAAGCTTTCCTCATATGATTTTCCAGAATTTTCCATTTAATACTCGAATTTGTAGTTTTATCTTTTACAACTATACGGTGCTTCGGTACAATACTCCTTGCTCTGTAACGCGCAAATTTCGCGCTTGCAGTTAGCTGCACGGTGTGTCCATCACAAAAACCTCACAAACTTGTTAATTGTTGGAAATCGTAGCCAAACTCAGGCGCGAAATTTGCTTCTCATTCTTTTGCGATCTTTCGATTGTTGAATTGTTTGTTATTTTCTGGATAAAAATCATAAAAATTCATGTTCGACTTTGCAATTTTGAAATATTTGATTTCCGCCCAAATGCAAGTAAACTACAAATATTTTATGTCTGTTACTGGACGATAGCTAGTGAATAACAGGCGGTGGCGACGAAAGCGACGACGACAGCGATGATGGTGAGGACTCAAAGGGAGCGGGAAAGAGTCGCGCGGGCGGAGCAGCATCACCGTCGAGTGAGTCAAGCGAGGATACCGGCGCATTCAAGGCTCCTGTAGGGGTACCACGAAAGAGTAGTAAGCAATCGACCAACTCATCAGGTACGTCACAAAGAAATTTCCGTTCGGGAACGCTACGTTTGACCAGCTTCCGTTTTGCCGCGATATGTCATGAATTCGGAATAAACTTGTGATGATCACCCATACTCAATAAGGACCAAACAATGGCGCGTTTTTCATTCAGAAGCTGCTTCGTCGGCTGATGTAAAAGGAGATGGTGTGGGTTCAGTTAAAGCGAATTTACGACGATCTGGTTTGTTACGAATTCCATTTATTACGATATGTACAATGTGTTGCTAGAATTATACCTGTGGGCCACTTTAGGTAAGGGAGGTGACGATGTGAAGTCTGTTAAAAGTGGTTCTAATGGCAAAAGCTCTGAAGATTCTGAGTCAAGACGGCGCAAGCGAAGCAATTCTCGCAGCAGGTACTGCACTTTTCAATTTTGAAAGATTATTAAGCTAGTAGTTGATATTAGTATTAACTCACAAGGTATCATGCTTGTGCGCAAAGCAACGCGAGTCTTTCCTTACTCTACTTCATCTCACTTGTTGTGTATCATATTAGGAGAAAAGGGCGATACACAACGTTTCTGCGCATCACCATTCGAAAAAAAGTGAAAGATAAAGAAGGCTGAGAAGTGTAACTATGCGCGGTTACACTGGCGCTATACTCCTCAAGGAGTATAGCGCCAGTGTTAGATTTTGATATAAAGAAAAGCGATTCCATTATGTGTGCTTTTCATCTTGTTCCCCATTGTAACATGGCTATCATGAACAATTTGACTCCCATATGATCCCATCCCTGTCCACCGGTGGCTTACCCCCACCTCCATCATACAAATTCCTACCTCTGTCATAGTAACCCCTCCTCTTCTTCTGTACGCAAATTTCTACCCGTTCTCCCCTCCCTCATATATGTATTGACAGATTAATACCAGTTTTAATCAAGCAACGGTTTCGTTCAACTTGAGGGGAATAGTAGCAAATCAAGCCAGTCAAACTTCAACTGAACTACTGTTCTGGATTGGAAACAAAAGTGCATAGAATTTTGGTGGAGCTATGTTATGCGCATTCTTTCTGGCTGTTGGCTGTTTTGTTTTTCGCTGAATAGATATTAACGGAAGTAAATCTCTTAGAACGTACCATATTATTCTGCTTTTTCTCTAAAAGTACATATTCCGGTTGAGTGGCCAGGCAGTCGAGACCGTAATTTATTTCGACGAAGTCAACGTTTTTTTTTTTTGGGGGGGGGGGGGGAGGATCGATAAATCGAATCGAGATCAGGTCAAGTGTGAGCTTCGAGAGTATTAGATTGCAGAATCATTCCTCAGGCCTGGGATTCGAAAAATGCATGTGCGTGTATCCCGCGTTAGGGTTGTCTCAAAATAGTTGGTGGATGATGTGCGGGGTAGACATTCTCTTATGAATCTCTTATGAACAATGCTTCTACCTTTGTGTCTCACCACTCTTCTCTTGTCGGAACGCCAGGGAGTCGCGTGCGCGATCCGCCAATTCTGTTGAGATAACATACAGGGAACTCCAAACGGTCGCAGACAGGGGCGGGACCTCGGCGCCGCTCGCTTGGGCAGAGACAGCACGTGGCTCTGGTTTCTCTGCTTCTTCGGCAGAAAGCAGAGAAACCAGAGCCACGTGCTGTCTCTGCCCAAGCGAGCGGCGCCGAGGTCCCGCCCCTGTCTGCAACCGTTTGGAGTTCCCTGTATATGTAGGATGTATTCCATATTCACTTGATGCTTACATATTTTTGCTTGTTTCAGGGATCGGAAACGAAGTCGCTCAGGCGATCGAAAGCGGAGTCAATCACGGGAGCGCAAACGCAGCAGAAGTCGTGACCGTCATCGCAGTAGGTCAGGGGAGCGGAGCCGCAAGCGAAGTCGCTCGCGCGAGCGCAAGCGCAGCAGATCTCGCGATCGCAGGCGCAGCCGCTCCGCTGACCGGAAGCGCCACCGAAGGGAGCGCAGCGGTGAGCGTCGGCGGGACAGAAGCTCCAGTCGAGAGAGGCGGCGCAGATAGGAACACTGGCTCGAGCAACCTCGAGAAACTGTCGAAAAAATGCACAGTTTTTCTGTATTTTTTAGAACATAGGCATGTCATTGTGTGTGTTTTTTTAATGCTCATAGTGCTGGAGGAGTCCCTCTCTGCGTTCTTCTCTCTCGTTGATTTGTGATTACTGGTCGCTGCTCCCATTGATGCTCGATTTCCGAATAGATATGGTGCATCTGCTTGTCTTACATTTATTTATAATTTGAAGTTTGATAAAGTTCTCCTACTAGTTTGCTCCGACAGAAGTACTGGCGAGCCAAAGCACTGAGTTGGTGGCTGTCCGGTGTTCTGAGTGTGAGGTTGGCAAAGAGGGCGCAGACATGCCAGCGAGGGGAGGTTGTAATATGTGCCGATGCGTGCCCACACGCCTCTGCCACAACGCTAACGGGCTCTGCCCTGCTCTTTTTGTTCCCTATTATCGATCTATCGACTTATTGATCTACGGCTGAATGCGGGTATTCTGGCTGCTCTTCGTAGCGCTCTTAGCGACCACGACATGGGTGGAGGCGCGCAAGAAGAATCAGAACGTGAAGGTGACGGTGGCCGATGACGTGCCGCTGCCGAAGAAGGCCGTCTCAGCCAGAGCGGCTCATGCCCAGAAGGTGAGAGCATTTCTACGATATTCCGCTTTGCAAGGCTGAATTTCTGATTGATGTCGTTGAAGCAAATGGTCTTCCAAGCTGTGTTTTTCATGAGAATTGTTGCTGTACCTTTTCGTGCAGCGGATTCGTGTATTCCCTTTGCTTGGTCTTTTCCGTAGGTCTACGTGGCGAGTATTATCCCATACAGTTGTTGTTGTTCCACTTCCAGCTTTTTCTGTGAGCGACTGAGACCTGGAAATTCCTAAAACTGGGTTAGTAGGCACAAACTTTCTTCTCGATGTTATTTAAGAGCTTCATCTATGTTCCATACGAATCCGCTCGGAAATCTCGAAGCATCAAATTCATTAGGTCAAATTTAGAATCTTTCAAAAAATTCGGCATTTTCCTCGTAAAATGTGCCTTTCGTGGAGTTACTGCAGCACCCGGTTAAGCAAGGCTTTGATCCAGAGAGGTTTCGTTTTAACCTGCTGGCTTGGACTCTTGCATTTCCCTGTGTGATGTTACAAAGTTGGATGCTCAATTTTACTGTATCCATATTTGAATTGAAGAGCTGCGTTGAAATGTAGTAGCTTCTCTTCTATGTGAATAAATCGGATTGCCAAATAGAAGGACTGCACCACCTCTTTCTGGAAGAAGTTCTTATCGAATTTAACAAGGGTAGGCTGACAAAGGCTGGATCTCTCCGAAGCTTTCACTTTTCATCGAATCCGCATTCTTTGATAGCTGTCAATATTTGCTATTTGAGCATCGCAGGCTTTCCCGTGTTTCTCTACCCTCTCCTCGAACCTGCGCTGGCATATCGTTTGCTCGAAAAACACCACAGTACGTGAAGTAAAAACCGATCTTTTGTTGACCTACTTCACAGTCACGGACAACTCTTGCGAGGATAAATAACTATTCTGCAAGTGGGGGAGTGGACTATCCACAAGCTGTTGGTAAGAAAGCATTGGTACAGCAGAACTCACGGTCAAAAACGCACTACGTGCGACAGCTGTTTTGGAGAAACAAGGCGTCTTTCGCTAACAAACACTGCTCTACTGAATTTCAGCATTTACTTGTAGAATGGCGGTACAAAAGGAGTAAAGGAGAGATTGTCTACAGGGATAAACTTGATTAGTGCTGCTAGAACACATTCCTGGGTTCCAAAATATTTTTTCAAATTTGTCGGTTTCTCAGTAGAAAGTGGGTGGTGGCAAGCTTTTCCTAACTGGTGGTAGAGCGAAATCACGTCGGACTTTATTTTTGTTTTAAGCACTTTTATTTGAAGAATTAAGCTTATCCTACTGAAATGAGCTCATCCTGTGGTGGAAATCGGGCCACTGGGATAAATCTATTGCTTGATTATTCAGACGGGCACATACATAGCACAATACCCATCTTGAATGCTTAGCAATCGCAAATATTAATAATAGCAATTGCAAGGCAACATCCCAGGCCTAGATTGAACCCTGAACAAGGGCGAAGCTCAAAGATTTTATATTGCTCGAGTCCTTTCTAAAGTGGGATACACCTTTTATATGCTGATATACTTTCAAGCAATTCATCATTAGTGATGCATCCTCGCTTTTTTGCGTTTTCTCTTATTTCTAGTAGGTTTTTTGTCGTCACCTGGTGTTAAGGCTTTATGTGACTCATCTTGTTAAAGTGGAAATCTGTAGGAAAAGCTATGATCACTTACTTCTGAACTCCCTATTAATAAAATCCCTTCCTGCTATTCTCGTTTTTATATTTGTCCTATCTTAAACGAATTTTGTGGCGGAAAAGAAAAGAAAAAAAATTGGTCATTCTGAATGAGCGAGAAGTTTGGAACCTTGGGCTGCTGGTATACTCCTCGAGGAGTATAGCATCTAGCATCGCCAAAGATAGGCGACTTCGTTTCTGATACGTATTGATTTGATTTTGGGTCGGCCGTGACGGTCAGTCGTCAACTCCGGATCGCTCACACTCGATGCGTATTAAAAATGAAGTCGCCACCGCGACGGCGATTCTAGATGCCATGCTCCTCGAGGAGTATACTCCCAGCTGGAACATTACGATTTCCGCCACGGTTCTTTGTGATCTTGAGTCCTCAGACTGAAAGCGCAACCAATTTCCACCTACATACAGGGAACTCCAAACGGACGCAGACAAGGGTCGGAACCGCAGCGCGGCTCTCTTGGGCAGAGTCACGGGGGCTCAGCATACTGATTGTCTCCGTCTCTGCCCAAGAGAGCCGCGCCGCGGTCCCGACCCTTGTCTGCGACCGGTTGGAGTTTCCTGTATTTATTTAGAAAATCAGCTTCGTTAAAATGAAAAAGGCGCAATCGTTGCGTACGCAGGTTTTACATGAGTCGCATCTGTTTTTTCTAAGTTTCATCTCGCTGCTGTACGCCGAATGTAGATTTCTGCGTAGTTGTTAAGGAGCACATCAGTTCACGTTATGTCGTTGCCAAAGGTCAACACGACATCTTTCTCCACAACACTGACGAAATGTGGCTATTGACTTTGCAAAATGCGTAGTTTTTCGTCGCTTCTAACGCGCACAGTGACGCAAAAGCAGTTGAACGACGTCGCTGTGGACGCTTTCCTGAGAACATAGGCGACGTTCAACATTAGTTTTAGCATATGGAATTTCTTAGTGTTGTTATATAGCAACTATATCGAACATTTTAAATGGAAGCAGGTTAGCATGGAATTTTATTCTATTTTCACTTTCAAATGACAGAAAGCCAATACTTTTTATTGTTGACAACTTTGCAACAATGAAAACTATTTGTACCCGTCGAAATTTCAAATTTGTTCCCCTCCCACCGCCTGCATAACTAACTACCCCGTAAGGTCAAATTCGTTATATTATGTCATAGCCTTACTCTGAATTCAAATAAGATAAGTGAAAAATCTCGTCGAAAGCTGAGAAAGAATGACTGCCTGGGGCTCGCACGTCCTCATACCTTTCGGACTCCGAGTTTATGATGCACTGCAATCCCTCTACCTTCTGAATTCGATGTTAAGCCTGATATTCAGGAGTGTAGTGTAGCGACACTATGTATGGCGTTCATATTCTCTGACAGCTTGTCAATTTAGCTAGACCTCGAGCGACATGACCATCACCCCTTTTGATATTAGGATCTTCTTCCTGATACGAATCTTGGCGATCTCACCTCTATGTATCTCTCCCATTTTTTTTATTTTTAATATACTCTAAGATCTCGCAAGGATGTAGTGAATGGTACATGGCTTTATTTTCCTAGCATTATCGCTTGAAGTACTAGAAATGAAAGCAAATGACGAATCCTTCGATGGGCCATGCTCATGCTGTCTAGATCTATAAGCAATGGTTTTTTTTTTCGGCAAAAGCCAGGTTTCTAACCAAGAATATCATCTTGCATCAGCAGCGACAGTGCTGATGTGCTTGTTCAACTCTAAGTTAGTTGTATTAGCTAAATTTCTTTCTTTTGTTCGTTTTTTGAAGAGGCCGTGGAACACTTTTGCAGATGATTTGTTCCAACTTAGTTTTTCTACTTTTTTACCGTCTGAGATTCACTGCTAATCTGCGCACCTAGTCTTCCGTGAAACGTCATAAAAGGTCGTTGGAATTCCTTAGGACTTGGTCTACGTACTTTGGAATTTGCACAAAAAAATGAAAATGACTACTGCCGGCGGATGTTTGATTATGTCTTATGCTTACTACGCCTTGGCTTTGGCGAACACCTCGTATATGGCATGCCATTGGGCTCAGTACCAACAATAATTTACTCATTTTTACCTTACCATTAAAAGCATCCTAATTCTCTCTACTGCGGAATTATATCATTTGTTCTTCATCTAATGATTTTTCACTTACGTGCCCCAACTGCTGCACCTATCCTACTCTCAGGGCATCATTGGTGGGATGGATGGCGACATTACAGAAAAATTATGGATAAAATTATTTGGTAGCAAGTTCATGAATATCCTTCTACTGAAATTACACCTCTTTCCGTATCAATACGCAGCTCACAAAGACTTTACCGCTGAATCCACAAGCTGCAACTCTGTTTTCCTAACAGTTATAAAGTGTGTAGCCCGCACTGAATGCAAATTCTACAGAAGAGTGGCAAGCCTGTGGAGGAACCGAAGCACGACGACGACAACTCGATCGACGACGTCGACGAGGACAAAATCGACGAGATACTGCGTGACGCCACGCGGAACCTTGTGATTTTCTTCTGTGAGTTGTTTCTTCTCAAAGGGTTAGCTAGCAGTTGGTCGGCGAAATGAACGAAAATTTTATTAATCAATATGTCGGTGTTCCTATCACACCGAAACATGCCACATCGTTGTCAGCTTTGAGAGCGCAACAACTGGAAAGCAACTGTTCTTGCGTGAGTTACTGCGAACACAGCAGTACAGGGCCTGTGAACTCTTCGTCTCAGAACGCAAGGAATTTTGCGTTAGATTTCTGTTACGTAATCCTAACAAACTAAGAAGGTGGAAGAAGTAGTAAAAATTCAAAATGAAGTGAAAATTTAGGCACTTTTGCAGAATTTGAAAACCTTAAAAGCTCAGAAGTTGTGAGATTTGGCAAAATTCGAAAATTCCAGAAGGGAAAAAGTTTTGAGACCCACAGTTTCCCATAGATTTCATGTGGGTATGGCAAATTTTTGAGTTTTCGTAGGCCAAAAACCCTTTATTGAAAGGGTTCAATAATGCACGTGTGAATGTCCCCTAGACTTACATAGAGGAGCCATCTGTAGTAGTAATATGTAGCTGCGAAACAAACACCATGAAGCAAAAAATCTTCTGATGAAAAAGTCTTACACACTTGCTTTTTCTGTTCGTGGTATATAAGAAAAGTCGTAGAAACATAGTATAGAGACGAAGTATAGAAAAAAGTATAGAAATGCAAAAAAATGTAGTAGGTAGTTCCTATCATCGACCTGTCGATGATCCCCAGTGCTGGGCGGGGCCTGCCCCACACTTTTACTACAGTTCCATCTCAGTGTGGGCGTAGTGCGGTTGTTACCGTTTTGCCAGATAAATCCATTATAGCTTAAATCGTGTAGTCTCTTGCTCAACTCATATCTTCTCTGGTTAAAATGAAACACCCAAAAAGGTCTGTTCAGCAGGGTTTCCACCCACCGTCTCTCGCACCCACTACTATTATGAATAGTTAATAGAATAGTGAATAGTCAATTAATAATTAATAATTAATTAATAGAATATTAATAGTTCCATCGTTCATTAATTTGCTTTATATCTTCGTGGATTTACTGGCCTGTACCGATCTCTAGAAGTTATGATTTTGTTTCCGTGCACTGAACTTGGTCAAAGCTACCATACTTGCATCCTGTTAAACCATAGTGTTGAATTAAAGTTTTTCTTTGAGACGATGGTCGAGCTCAATGTCCATCTTGTGGAGAGGCGTTGTCCGAGGTGGAGGAGATCGACGACGACATCGAAGCGACAGGATATGTACAGGTCCTCTCTTCCTAGTAGAATTTATTAGGCCCTCATGAGATCTCGTTCAAGAAGGGGTGTTCCTTGTTGTCCGCTACAGTAACGGAGCATTTTAAGGTTGTAAAAACAGACGATCGCTCAGTGGCGCGCGATCTCGGCATAGTCACCTTCCCTTCGCTCGTCTACTACAGGAGGAAGAATCCGATTCTTTATGATGGTCAGTTCTTACAAATAGATGGGCATATGACATCACTCACCCAAACATGAGTAAGATGCATTCATCATTAAACGGCATCATTCTGATAAATGCAGTCGTTATCATGAGGACAAACAGCTGCTTTCACATCTGTCACCGAAAAGGAGTGTGTTGTGGCAAAAACTGATGTCTACATAGTTTTATATCTAGGAAGATTAAAGACGAGAATACCGCTTACATGTAAGAAGTCCTCAGGTTATCAATAATTATTTTGTAGTTTTACGCTGGAAAGTTTCCAAGCGGCAAATGAAATCGGAAATGCAGGCGTCGTTGTCGTCACCACTCATTTTTATTTGCTGACAACAGCTGCGAGGTTTTTTGCGACAGGTGGTGAGCATGAAGCTGGATTATTCCTGGAGTAGTCCCCTTTGGTAAAAACCACAAATGTAGTTGTCTGAAGAAGCTGCTCAAATATGTAGCTGCAAGATCTGGGCTGGGATTCATGAAACATTAACTGAGCAAACCAACAACGATTAGCGTAGTTGGATATACCATAGACTACGTAATATTAGGAGAAGCAGTACGTGAAGGTTGGTTTGCCAACCTGATTCTGCATCGTTATGCGTTCACGAATCCTAGCACTACTTTCAATTCACCCGTCTCTATCAGTGGCCCACACAGGGGAGGGGAGAGGGAGAGGGGGGGGAGTGGGGGAGGGGGTGGGCGCCCCTCCCGAGAAAGGGCCGCCAAATTTTCGAAATTACTTTACATTACAAATAAAAATCTTGTATTAGTTCATTTTCATTAGTTTATTTTTGTTTTATTTTCAATATCATATAATTTTTACCAGTCTGTCCGTCCGGCTAACGCCGGACTTCCAGACTTCTTCTGATGCTCGCTTCGCTCGCATTTTTTGTATTTGTCCTAGAATACTCATAACATGTCATATTTTTCAATATTGCCTTCTGTCTTCTTTTCTTAGCCTTTTCTAGTTTGGCGCTACACCATGCAAGGAAGACCAACCTCATTCCTCGGAAAAAATTTTCTCTCGATTGATAGGAGTGGAGTGTCTACATGTACATGTACAGCCACTTCACCGTGGTGTGACCACACGAAATAGTTTATTCCTTTTGGCTTCTTTGGTTGATCAGGTGATAAGAGTACTCTGAGCATATAAAAGAGGAGAGTGCGGTGTACACAGGCAGAATGGGATGAGTATGAGGTGGGCACAACGCGGAAGGGGACACGATGGGAACAGAATTACACGGATGTTACACTACTCAATGCTGAACTCTAGGATTCAGTGCTATTATGTATGGTTAGGCTCTAGCAAAACAGCCGAGGTCTATCCCATAGCACTGCCAGTACACGTTACCACACGGTTGGGACCCGTCTCCAGGCGATTCCCAACTTTTGGATGCCGACGCACCCTTATCACACGGTGGGACCCGTTTCCAGACGTTTCCCCAATTTTGGACGCCGGAGCACCCTTATCACACGCTCACACGTTGGGACTCGTCTCCAGGCGATTCCCCAAATTTGGACGCCGGCGCATCCTTATCACACGTTGGGACCCGTCTTCAGACGATTCCCCAAATTTGGACGCAGGCGCATCCTTATCACACGTTGGAACCCGTCTCCAGACGATTCCCCACTTTTGGACGCCGTCGCACCCTTCTCACACGTTGGGACCCGTCTCCAGACGATTCCCCAATTTTGGACGCCGGCGCACCCTTCTCACACGTTGGGACCCCTTCTCAATCCACGGACCCGTCGCACATCATTGGACCTTCGACCACCTCTCTACCCCACTCCACCTCACCACACCCGTTCTTAGCCTTTTATATGATCTCACAATCACCATCACTGACCAATCGTAGAGCTGGTGCACACGCACGCACAGAGTCACATAATTTCTGTAATATATAGAGTATTGATTAATTATTTATTATTACAATTCTTATTTTTATTAATTCTATTTTCCGTCTGGGTCCCCAAAACGGCGGAGACCACACTTTTTTCCCATGCCCCCCTCCCCGCCCACTTTCTGCGTCCGCCACTGCCCTCTACCTCTGAGCGTTATTAACTCAACTCCAAATGTTCAACTGATTCCTGGAAACCGATTTGTGGAGGCGATCTGGGACAGCGCATATCGCAACAAATGACTTGCAAACCCATCTGACTACTTCTCCAAGCCTCTTACATACTTCATACCTAACTTCGGAAGCACCAGAACCACTTTTCTGATTTAAAGAACTTTTTTCCCGACAAAAACATCTAGGTTATATGTGTGAAGTTTTTTTCGTTGTGCTTACAATGTTCCCACTCTATTCCTGAGCATTACCGTTGCAGGTGAATTCAAGGACTCCGAGGAGGTGTTACGGTGGCTACGATCTCACGAGGAGGTCGTCACATGGGACCTGACTGATGACAACTTTGAGTCGCGCACTGACTCACATTCACCAGACGAGGGCACCCTCGACTGGTTTGTCATGTTGTGAGTCTATGTCGTTTGTTCCTTGGAAAGCACTACCTCTTTCGTTGGGCGGTGCCACCGTTTACGCATGAAGCATGCGCAAAAATTGCAGCTACGATGCCGACGAGGGACCATGCAACTCCTTTATTCCAATGTGGGAGACAGTCGCTCACAAGTATGTTTGAACATTTTACTCGAGAATGAACTAATTGAAGGAATAGTTGATTCCTAATCAGTCGTTGGCTTAGCGATGCCAGACCTGAATAAATTGAGTTTAAAGGCCTTATGCCGGTACGTGCAGAAAAGCCAAATTTGGCCTCTGGGATTTATGGCTCACTATTTATTTGTCTACTTATCCGGAAACACTCAAGGTGCCGCAGTTACATTTTACATTTACATTTACATTTATTCGCCTATCAATATTTTACAATATGCGGCACCTCAATAGATCATTCCATTCTTTTTCGTCATGACTCTCGCTGTGCATTGCCAGTTACATGTTCCGAGTAGTGTTTGGAAATCATCACGCCAACGTGTCTTCGGTCGGCCAACTGATCGTTTTGAAGGAGGACGCCATTCCATGAGCTCCTGAGACCATTTCACATCCGTTGATCAGGCGAGCTTCCAGCTATAAGCCCATTTCCTTTCAACTGCACTAGCTAACACGTCTTTGATCTTACAAGGGAAGTGCAAGAGGCCATATTCGAAAATCGGGA
>KN726985.1:5560-16893 GCA_000816745.1 Ancylostoma duodenale
CTTAGGCTTACAAGGTGAAGCCTATGCCCTTTTATAAGGTGGCCCCCCACCCCCAACTCCCTTTTCGCCCGACACACATTTAATCCGATGCCTAAAATATACGGTAAGACTGGCCCCTCTCCCTCCGGAACTTTTCATCTTGTCGGACTCAACGTACTGTGTAGCTTGCAAAGCAGCGGTAAACTTGACGCGTGAACTTACACTTTATTATCTTGGATTTGGGTTGTCCTATAACAACATGGTCATGCCTACTCCTTCCTGGGTTAGGAATCATGGACGTTTAACCGAGCCAAACCAGGCTACCAAACCATTCTTCACGTTCTGCCTCCCCCAGCATTACGCAGGTTAACCAATGACCGTACCATAACCAATGACGCCAACCATCGTTCGTTTGCTTGGTTATCGATTCATGAATCCCAGCCTAGCTTGGAATTTGGAACGCAACACTGGGGTGGGCATCGCTACGTTGTGCTGTGGGTTGGCTCACTTCCAGCACTATAAGGAATACGATTACGCGTCCAGTAAAAAGCTGACTGTGCAAGCCCACACTTAGTGCATGGAATCAAACAATTTTTAAATTCGATGTTATGCAACACCACTGCAACTGGTAAAATGGTCGGAGTAGTTGAGTAATATCTAATTTTTGAACTAATCATTACAGTTTATCAGAAGCACATTCATACTGGTTATAATGAAATAGTATTCCATCACTGTATTTTCTGCACCGTTTTTCATTTGTGCACGAGCTCTTCGTTACGATACTCCCCCTCCCGCACAGGAAGTGTCAGCTTACAAATGAGCGTTATCTGTACCAATGAATCACTGCATATATATTTCTCGTAACTGTTCAGATCTCTCAGGCCTTTTTGAGAAGTCGCTATCCAGTCCAACGTCGTTGATCTAACTCGGCAAATGGTTTTCTGAAGGATTTTAGTTGGCGATCCGTTTAGGAATGGAATGTTCCGTCCACATCTTTGATCTATTAACATGCAGTTGGTTTTCATGGAGTGAGGTATAATATAGGCAAACTCCAGGTTAACGTTTCTTGGTTGGATAACTACTTCTATAAAGGATATAAGCTGTCGCTTTATTGAGTTTTGAGTTATGCAGTGAGGGCGGAAGCACTCAGTTCAGTCATACCTTTGAAAATAATTACTAATAATTGTTCCCGATGATCTTGCATTTTTCATGTAGCAAACCGCGTCCCAGAAGTGACGAATTGTGGTGTGTTGCTTCCTGGGTGCAGGAAGTGAACAGTGTTATGTTTTGTTCTTTAACTAGTTACTGGACTGAACACTCGCAAAAGTAGAGTCCTGCTTCGCGATAAATGTATATTTTTCAGTGAAATAACGAATCCGCATCCCTCGCGGAACACTTCATTACGATTTCTCAAAGGAGCTTTTGTTTCCATTCAAGAGTTGGGTTAGGTGGTCGCTTTTCTCTGGCCTCTCTCCCGACTGGCTCTCTCGGGCTCTCGTTCATGCGTCCCTGCATCGACCGCATGTTTCCGCCCGTGTTTTGTCCCTTTGCAACTCTGTCGTATTGGTTTTTTGACTATGCGCTGCCCACGAGTCCTCAACCAGTACATATTCAACAGGTTCAGCAAGAATAGTGTCAATACTTCTGTTACGAAATGTCACAGTTGTTAAATGACTCTTATAAGTTCACTAAATAGTAGTCCGCAAATTGCGCTCAATTGTTTCTTAGTTGCGTCTCGTTTCTCATTTGCTGGCCTGCATCATCCATATCGGTCACAAAACGTCCAGCAAATGTTGTGACTTTTCTAATGGTTCATCTTTTACATAACAACTAGAACAGCATTAGAACAACAGTGATGTTGTGTTGAACTGACTCACAGGGATGGGCCTGCATTTCCGAGTTGATCTGCGTTCCCTCTACTTCGGCGTGACGTGTCTGGTTCTGGATTTGGGGTGCGCGCGACGAAATTTCTAGTTTATGAAACATTTTGTTGGCCACGCGGCTTGTTTTCAGGCACCAGTCGGCAATGCACAGCGACCCCGATTTGCGACCACGATTTCGTATACACACAATGCATGAACATGAATCAGTCAAGTGTTAGTTCATCATCTTCTCCGATGTACCATTTCCTGCACACGTTTAGCTATTATTTTCTTTGCTGGTTCTAAGCCCGATATATCCCCGATTTCTTCTTCATTGCGACTCGTTCATTATCAGTTTTAGGGTTTTGTCGCTATCCTGTCAGCATCCCTTGCCCATTCATTTTTGTGAATCTGTTCGAATTTTTCCATTTTTCTTTTGTTGCTCGCAGCTGCTGATGCAAGAACATCCGTCTTCGCACTTGCAAATTCTGCCTTTGCGCACGACCTCAGTGAACCGGATTTTGTGTTTCCAAATGTTTATTTTTTTGTCGAGCAAACTGGTCTTCGTAAGGCGCGCAGCGATTGTATGTGAGTGAACAACCAATAATGAATGGTTCGGACGACCTTATGCGTGTGCTTCATGTTGTTTCGTTCCGGGCCACATGGTTTTCCGTTCCTGCCCCTCGTGCACGGTCTCCGTTGAAACTTTGTTTTAACTGTGATTTGGTTGCTGCAGTTGCGTCCATACATCAGCGAACCTGTTCGGATCCGCAAGAAACGTCTCTCGAATGTTTGTTGTTTGCCTGAGCAAAACCGGCGCATGATCCCCCTAACATCCTGATTCACCATATCTCTTTCTTCTGCCGTTTCTTGGTACTCCTTGTTATCGACCAGTTTACGTGGAATATCCGGCTCTTATTTTGCTTCTTCACCTCCCTCCCCGAGCTGTGCCGTGTCGCTCTCGTGTGGTCTTTGCTTTGTGTTGCTTTTGGTCTCTGCGATCGAAGTTTCCTGCGGCAGCAAATGAGTACAATGCGTTTCCACGCGTTTGTTTGTTTTGCAGCGCCATCTCGGCGCTAGGTGGTGTCACATGCTCTCTTATCTCAGGCTTTCTTATGCGCTGTTTCAATTGTATTCCTATTCCACTGATCACAATAACTCATCCTCGAATCATGCGCCCACAAAGTGGAAAACAAGGGCCTTCTTCTAATCACATTTTTTTCGAATTTGATTGTGTTATTTGCCACTATCGCTATCCTGTATGAATCACATTTCCAGTAGTTTGTACCAGATAAGTCGTTCTTTTCTCCACCATGACATCTTATCCACTACTCTTCTCGGAAATCGACTTTGCTCTATTTCTGCACTTGCTTAACTCGCATGTATTGATTGTACTGTTTTTATCTCGTGAACTTTTGTTGAGTTATGCCTAGTATTTGTGCATTTATTTGCCTTATTAGCAGAAGCGCACGTGGCATACTTCTGAAACTATTATTCTCCTGCTTTCCTTCTTTCCTCTCTATTTCAATATTCACGTGTATAGCATCCAGCTTCTACCTTATTCTGATACAGCTATGGAGAACATCGAGCCGAAAGCCTTTGAAATTCTTGTTTACAGTCATTGTTGTGTAGTTGAGTAGTAAAACTCGTTGAGGAGTCACAACATCGCAGAAATAATGACTCATCCTACAACATGTCGAATTGCATTGTATCTGCGGTACTATTGATCCGTTCAAGCCGGCGCACTATGCGTTGCTGCCAAGGAATTCAACGGAGCTCTTATTCTCTGTGCACTCCTTGTATTGATGAGTTGCTTCTGAACTTGGAAACTTAAAAGTGTTTGTCACTGTAGGAAGTAGTGATCTCTGACCTATTTTTATTCGTACTTCTTTCCTTCAAAAAAACTTTTTCTTGCATCATTCCTGCAACTCGTACAACCGTAGAATTCCCGAAGAAAATTTTTGGCGAAGACTCTTCAAAGGGGTCATTTGGCATGCCGAACACGTAAATGACATCCGTTTTGCATCGACTCGTATCTAAATCTGCATCTGGCTGCGCGAAATTCGCCCCTTGGACCATCTTCAAACAATGGATGTCGGGCTAGTTCCGATACCAAGTTGATCTCTCTGGACTGACCCGGATATCAAAAAAGGGTTACGAGCTGACCATGCGCTCAAAGCGACTTTAACACGCTTGGCCCGCGGTCGGGACGTAAGATCGTTCGGACCGCGTCACTAATACCAAGCGCATTCACGTAATGTACGATGCAATTAGTGAACCAGATAGTGATCACTGTGCTATGCATGCAATATGTACTTTTACATGGATTACTATCATTATGGGAGTGTGCAGTACACCACTATAAATTAGGAGGCTGTTCTAGGTATTGTCTTTAGAAATGCTTACCTTGCAGGCAGCTTCCGAAGGACGTTTCAAGTGTGAGTCGAAGGATTCAAACGGAATCAATGTGTCGCAGTTGTGAAACCACCACAAAAAATGATCATTCCCGTGCCTATTATGAACAGCGACCTCAACGATGAAGAGAGAGAGAGAGAGAAACAGAGCGAGAGAGAAAAAGCGCGAGTGTGTGTGAGACAGACGAAGAGAGAGAGAAAGCACAACAGGCAAGAGAGCGTAAGCAGTTGTTAGAAAAAAAATGTGCTAAAGCTTCCTTATAGTAAAGAACGATCCATAACTGCGGCACTATTATTTTCGCAGTCATTTGATATATGTGGTATTTCGTTGTGTTTGTTTCAAAGTTGTGATACACTGGCAATCTCGTACATGTAGTGACTCAACTCTTTTCGGTCCTCTCTCATTTTCTAGCCTTGTTCGCTCGATCAAACTTGCAGCCAATGAAGGAAGTTAGTACTCAGAACCGCTCCTCTCACTGTTTGAATTTTTGAGGATTTCTCTTATGCTCAAAAAATCAAGATTGGAAGATGAGTTATCATTGTAGATGCTGACATTATTTCTCAGAGAGTTGAATTTTTGAATGAAAACCTACTCAGATTGATGACTGACTGGGAAACTCTATTCTTTTTTCGGCTAGACTGTCGGTGTATTCATCGAATTCTCAGCGACTATGAACGCAGGATGTGCATAATTTCCCATCAGATATAAGTTCATCGTTGCAAAAGACGTCTTCAGAAAGGTGTGTGAGTGGTTGAGGTGCATGAATTTGCACGACTGCTGTATACCCTTCGACCAATTTGGGATGACGCCACCATGCGGATCGCGTTGATCTTCTGCGTAGAGGAAAGATGAAAAGCTTTTCAAAGGGTTGAAAAGGTAACATCAGTCAAAATTCTCGACTTGAAGTGACTATGGTGAAATACAGCGCCCGTGTATCACTAATGTGAGACGAACACAAAGAATTATGACTCATATGCGATGACACTCCAATCTCCATCATGCACCAGGCAGCCTTTGTGCAAGGGACGAGAACTGCGCACCTAGTCTACGCAGGCTTAGTATGTTCTAGCCATGGCAAGACCCGCGAATGTAAAAGGGGCACATGTATAAACGCACAGAAAACAACCCAACTCTTGTGATTTCTCGCCTGTTTCGCGTTACTTCACCACTGTGTTGAGTTCCACGTTTCTCAAAGCCTCGAAATCCGGCAAAACACGAAGGTTCGGGATGACCCGTATCCGAAACCTGGTACGTGGGCAGGATGAAAAGGTGTGACGATAGTTTACCGAGAGGAAGGGGGCGTCGTATGAATGGGGGCGTTGTTATGACGTGGAGAGTAGGAATTTGTATATAGAAGAGAAGAGGGGCTTATATTTCGTATGATGATCAGGCTTTTTGTAGGCATCGCGATTTGCCTTTCATGGAGTTACATTTCGGTCCTCTGCCACACAGGAATGTCAAACTATTAGTAGAGAATTTCAACGAAGTCGAGAACATCGCAGAGGAGTACAGCACCAAATGAGATGAAACAAAACATATATGAGCGCCATATTACGAACATCAAACATGAAGCATTTTTCCCAAGGCCTAATGACAGCTTCAACGGAATTTCTCACTTCTGAAATAAGTCATGTCCTGTGTATGGCTGGGTTCATTTGGAATTGCATTTTTCAGCTAGTTGAACTCTTACTTTTTATGAATAGCAAGAATCGAGATCTCGTTCGTTATCTTGGAGAGTGATAGGCAGTGGTATTGTTACTCTTCTTTCACTGACACCTAGATTACTTCATAGTACCGAAACTTTTTATAGCATGAGAAGAAGCTTTAGAAAGGTACTGCGTTGGTAGCATTATTCTTTTCCTTAGACAGAGACTGTCATTTCAGTTTGCCAGCCACATATTGAAAAGCCTAACCAGAGGTGTTGTCAGAAACTTGCGAATGTGTTTCACTGCCGCAAATCATCAGCGGATTATCTACAGATGTTGGTAGTATCATAAATGCTAAGAACTTAAGAACTGAATGATATCATATCCCATCACAACATGGCTGTCGAAGTACCATAAGACATTATTTTACGCACTGTAGGTTTTCTTTCATTAATCTGGCTTATACAGCGCTATTTTTGCATGTGACACACGAAGCGAGCTAACTGTTTGGTTAACATACTCGAAAGGGCGGTGTGAGAATGAACCGCGGTGCTAATCACCAAGTTTGTGATCACAATGCAGTTGAGATGCAGCGAAACCTCTGTTTATTGGGAGGAACACTGTTTTTCAGTGTATAATTTTCTCATTTATTCCATACAACAGCGACCATTAAGATATGATCAGAGATCATGTTGGCGAAGGAATTTCCTGCCACAACCCAGCTCTGGATTGAGCTGTGGCACAAAAATCAAATATGTGTTGAGACTCCGTGGGTGCTTCCTAAGTGCTCTCTAATATCTTCGATTTCAACTACTGGGGAGGAAGAGGAGTTGATGTAGATTGATCACATACTGCCTATTGTTTCCGTCAAACTGTTATTATTGCGCTTCTCTTGCTTACTTGTGAGAAAACACCTCGTCAAGTTTACTGAAATATCAGTTTCATTGCTCCTTCAAAATAACATCAGCATTGCATTTTCCAAATAAACATTGGAATGCTTGCTATCAGCAGATAACAGAAAATTATCCCACATCGGAACTGAGGTACATATCTTCTCTGAGATTATCGAGATCTTTTTTGATCTAAATTTTACTGCTCATGTTGGCAATCCTTGCTTTTTATATCTTAACAGAAGAACTACAGAACTGATCTTTGAAGCAAATTGCACAGTTAAACCAAGATTCGAAATAATACTATTCTTAGTTGGAACAAGGCAGCGTAAACGAGAAACTGGGATCGCAAGGTGAACAGGCCTAACACTTTTCTGTCAATGTTTTCCTTTTATCCCACATATCCATTTTCCCTGTATGCATCCTTAAAGCTATATTCGCTAGGTTTCTCATGCGCCAGTATCATTTTGCACCGTACATTGCCAGTCCGAGGTGTTCTACTGTTAATTTCGATGTGAACGGTTATTTTGACTTGTATGGCGGTCTGCAGTAACTGCATCTTGCCACTCATCATGTAGCACCCATTTTCTATGGATACTTAGAGCGTTGTTTGGTTAGTATCTCCGGCTCTAGAGTGACTGGCCACACGGAACTTTTAAATTCTAAGAACGTTCTATGCTCTTTGCAGTCATATTACAAACTCTGTATAGCTGAGATTGGTCACAGTTTCGAAATAAATTAGGATTAGACGCTAACCAGGGTCTAGTAGCTTAATTGTTCTTCTTCTGCAGATCATTACGTCGGATAGGGTTGGATGCTGGGAAACTGATGCAGCTTAGTGGTCCATTCGTGGTGGACTCAGTGGACAGTTCCTAGATGCTTCTGAGAACTTTGGATGGCCCAGGGTACTTCCCCTCTCTTGCAGGTAATACTTCCCCTCTCTTGCAGGTAATACAACGACGAGATCTATTTTCTAGTACGAATGTTCAAGTGTCATCGCCTTCCAAGCGTAAGAAATGTTATCTTACACAGTGCAGTCGCCAATATTTGTTGATATTTCTGTTTTGTATTTGCCTGTTAGAAAACGATTCCGCACTGCTAGCGGAATTCCTGTTTTGGAACTTCGGAAGTCCCTGAATTCTGCCGTTATGCGGGCTTCTGGTTTCTAGACTACTGGAGGATTGGCAGTGGCTCAGCCAAGTCAACTCGTACACGGTGTTTTTATCTCTCCAAATTTTACCGTATTTCGGGCATCCTCCAACTTCCGACTTCGGTCTTACGCAGCACTTGAGCTCATCGTTGTTCCGCACTCACTGTGTTGGACTGAGGCTTACGAAAGAACCCCTAGCTTTTATGTGTAAAACATTCAACTCTTTGACTTGTTGTAAAAAAGCTGAAAAATTCCAATCACCTCATCCCATACACTCTCGCTGCTTTAGGTGCCACGCTTTTGTTTTACCAAGTTTTCGATCCTTCCATCCATATCTATGAAGTTCGTGTTTTCCACTTCCACTCATGATTCGTGCACAAACACTGATCTTGTCATGTGATGCGTCCAGCCGTTACGGCATATACGCGAATGTTCTTGCTCGCACTTTTGGTCTATATTCATGGGGGGGGGGAGGTGAAATTGTTGTGAAGTGCACTAAATTTTTGTCGTTTGCATGGTGCAGGTGTTTTTGCGGAAGATTCACGTATTTTCGTCTTAGTCGGCCTCCCCATAAAACAGAGATTTTATGCTAGTTGAGCATCTTTTTCGTTTAGTAAGCGCATTCTTCACTTGAAATTTTCTTCATCTCTGTGTACTTATGAGACCAGTAGTTTCATGCGTTTTTTTTTTCAAAGTTTCGCTTCTCTATTATAGAAGCTGGTTCCAATTTCTGAAGTATGGGTGTTATTATTTCTGTCCTTTACACTTTTCGATATCGAAGTACGGACGGGCTGGAGTCCTTTTTCGTATACACAACATGTGGTTGACGTTCCACTCGACGAAGAGTAGATGTATGAGGTGGATGTTCAGCGGATGCCCGCTCGCGATTCTAGTCTGATTTAAAATTAGGATTCTAAGCACAGGCGGGATGGTTTTAGTAAGTGACACTCAACGAAGTTGACCAAGTGACCCCATATAGCAAAGCGAGAGGGAGGTACACCTGGTAGCTGACCTTACTTTGCTGAAAGGCCTCACATTTCCACACTTGTCGAGATATGTGTTATACACAATTCTGTACACTGAACAGTGAAAGTGATTGGAAGGAGATGAATGAACTTGGAAAGTACGTCTGAACAGGTTCTTTGAGCGACTCATTGCTACTGTCATTGCACAACACTGGATAGGGGTGCGTTATATCAAAGTACAAATCAGCTGTGGAACATATGAAACCCTATCGAATGCGACCAACATTCAGTGATTGGGTCTGGAGGGAGGATTTGCCTTGAGTTTCTATGTGGTCGCTATGCTAAGTGTTGAGAGATTTTTACATTTGTAGCAGCGCAACAAAGGCTGCGAGTGCTTTTGAAACGTTTATTCATCGACTTATTTATTTATTCGATAATATATTTATCTTATTCACTTACTTGTTCTTTCATCCATTCATTTGAGAGATATGTTTATTCATTTGCTCGTTTATCCGAATGCTGTCATCGTTGCGCCATAGTCCTTCACATTGCTTTCCTCTTACGGAAGGCAGAAAATGTCCACAACCGAGATTCTTGTCGCTGCCCCAGAATGTAGGCTACGACGATTTCTGCCATAGCTTTTGTGATCAAATTAATCCAAGAAGCATGAATTTGTCATGGATTTTCAGAGAGTAGATTCTGAGTGGGGAAAGGGGTCAAGTATGAGGGTTCGACGATCTTCATCATCCTTAGACGTCTCACTGCCATTTAGAGAGGCTAGCAATGAAGAAGGTTCAATGCGAAGCCAATGAATGCGCAAGGGTATGACAAGGCGAACAAAAAAAAAAACTGGAAATGTTAACAGCTATCAACTTGAGCATTCAACCGAATAGTTATAGGTTCATTTCAGCTTTTCATTTCTTGAAATTTGTTAGGTTATTTTTCCAAAGTGATGGCAAAGTAACAAGTAGGAGGAATTTTGTTACATTTCAATGCGAAAATGTGTTTTTTATCGGATCAAATGGAAAGGAAATGAGAGAGCAGGAGAAATGGTAGTGGAATCAAGTGAAAGACAGATCACCCGATCGCTACATATTAGAACTTGTTCAAAAAATACATTGTTGTATGTATTAAGACGAGAAACAGGTTAGTGCTCTGTTCTAAATTGAGGCACGGAAAATGTTATTCCTAGTCGTAAGTAGAAAGAAGAGAATGTATGTCTTGTTTGACTTCTAAAAAAACCCAAGCTTCAGGATTTTTGCATTGTCAAGATCTGAAAGAGTCAAGTAGGAAATTCTGGCATCTATGATGAAGTCAATCATATTGGTAGTAACGTGCTAACTATGGTTACAGTGGGTATCCGTTCGGAGCAGTTGGTTGGTGCCACCGAGGTACAGAGGTAACCGCTTCCCATTTATCCAAAAAAAATCGTAGATTTTTCACAGTGGAAGACTTGAGAACATCTCGAAGTGAATACGTGAAATTTAGTTTGTACTGTTATTGTGAAACTAAACGCATTCCTTTTCGTTATTTTTTTCTGTTTTGAAAATCCGCCATTCTTGAAGTTCTACTTCGTGATTACTCGATCTCCGATCGAACTCTCAAATTTGAATTTGAACTCTTCTGCTCTAGAAGTGCATCAGTATTGTTGCTTGCTCCAATTGTTTCTCCGTGTTTAGTTGGGATGAGTCGCTAGTTATCCATATGAATACAAGGAGCGCAGTAAATTTTATGAATGCCGGAATTTGTGCTTGTTTTGCTCGTATTATAAAACTATGATTTTGTCACGTTTCTCTGCGACGCGAGAGGTCCCGTTCTTTTTATTCGGAACAGTAAGTACTGTGACATGTTTTAGATGGACTTCCTGAATACCAATTCCACACTACAACTACCACAATCCCTGTCGAATGACGAAGAATTGGTGACGACTGCAGAGGCTCCACGACTGGAAAATATTGAAAGACCATCACTATCTTATAAGGATTTAATTATTGAAGCGATCGAAAGTAGTCCTGAGAAACGACTGAAGCTGAATGAGATATACCAGGTAAGCAAACATCGCAGTTTGATATTCCTGATTTTGCAGATTATTGGTCAAGAAGCAGGCATACAGCAGCAGAATATGAAGCTCCTTGGAGAGGCAGTGACTCGGAATTTTTTGCCTCTGAATGGAGGGTTCTTGCGCCAAAAGCGCTGTTAGCGAATCAAAACTGAAGAAAACGCAACTAATCGTCTGAATAGATAAAAATGTGGGCTGTGCTAATGTAGACCGCGGACACAACGGCTCAGCTGTTGGCGAGTGTAGTAGAGGAGAAGAAAGCGCAATTACAGTGTTAGGGAAAGAGAGAGAGAGAGAGAGAGAGAGAGAGAGAGTCGTGCACGACGGGAACCGTTATAGTTACACCATATTACGTAGAGTACCTAAC
>KN726985.1:16993-27524 GCA_000816745.1 Ancylostoma duodenale
GCGAGTGTAGTAGAGGAGAAGAAAGCGCAATTACAGTGTTAGGGAAAGAGAGAGAGAGAGAGAGAGAGAGAGAGAGCGTGCACACGGGGAACCCTTTATAGTTCACCATATTTCGAGAGTCCAACTGCATCATCTCGGCCGCAGTGGCGGACGGAGAGGAGGGGGGGGGGGATGGGGGAGTGCGGGGGGCGTAAGCCTAAAAATAGGGTTTCCGCCGATTTGGAGAGTCTAACACCCGGATTTTTGAAAGCAATGCTATTAAAAACATAAAAACAGGTAATCCGAAAATGAGCTTATGCAAATTTTGACTAATTTTGCAAAGTATTTTTTTAAGTTTTTCATTTTTTATTTATTTTTTTTTTCGGCGGCGGCGCCCCACCGCTCCACCCCTCCTCCTTGGTCTGGTACGTGATGATTTTGTATGGTTCGCTCAAGACTGTGCTACTCTGCTCCTTTTCATGTAATACATCTCAAGAAAATCTAGACGCGAAATTTCCCGCTAAGGCTACCTTCATTTAATCGTGGAGTCTCACCTCACTTTTATACTTAAATTTAAATTATCAGCACAATCCGCAACTCCTAGACACGATGATTGCAACGGTACACACAAAATGTTACAAAGATATCATTAAAACCGTTTTCTGACGCGTTGACGCGAAACAATATTAAAAAAAAAACAGGATTTGCTCCGTTGTTATGGTGTCTTGCTTATGTTATTGCTCTCTACAGCTCACATAGATTTTTGGTCTAAAAATCTCGAAAATGGTCCAGTATTCAAGACTCTCCCTTCAGAATCCCTCTTCTTGGTTTCTTCGGTTTTGCTGCGAGAACTTCATTGTAGCGTGACATACATGAGTACTCGTACGTAGCAGCATTTTGCATTTCGTGGATAAACTAAACGAATAGATTTGAAATCCAAACTTTAGGTAGTCTAAAAGCGGAGCGTTTCTTATGTTAATTCCTTTTTCATTCATCAAGAGTTACGTATCCTCATTTATTCATTTATTCTGAACTCTCCGCGAAGGAAGTCAGACCCATTCTGTGCTATTGCTTTAGAAAAGAATAAAAGAAGAGAAAAAAGAAACGAATAACTGAATAAATAAATCCAAAAGGGTGCGATAGAGAGGAAGAGGGAGAAGAGGTGGAGGAAAATGGATGAGTTGTTGCTACGTAGCACAACTGCGGCTGCACTGCTCATTTCGGCGTCAACGAATAGTTTACGCGAAGGAGGAAAAAGCGTCCTATAACAGAATCTCATCATTTAACATAATACTTTTAGCATCATGAACGTCTAATTTGTTCGAATCGTGGTAATGATGATATGATTTGATGTTTTGATTCTTAAACTTACTGTTCCATCCGCTCTGTTTGAAAACCTCAGTAAATATTCCCGGGTCAAGTCCGCACACAGGGATTGTTTACCTTACTAATTTATTTATCACGGAAGTCTCTGTCATTTAATACAGTAGCGTCATTACTGTACGATCACGCCGAGTGTACTGTAAACACGGCACCCCACGGAATAATTCGAAATTTTGTGCACGGAGTTTTCAGGCGTGTTGCTGTAAGGCGAATATCACACCCATTTGGTAACAGGCTCTAGCAATGTACATGAAACCAGCACATTCTAATCCTACTAAAACGCTCGCCTTCGTGAAGGAGAAGCAACCAACAGAGGCACACATAGTAATGCTTTGGAATGTTCAGGGAAATACTCAACCTACATTAAAATTACCGTAGTCATCGAGTAGTAGTGTTGAAATAGAAATCCTCTGTAGTTTTCTAATAGGCATTTTTGCGATTTTGGTCTAGAAGAAGTGAAATGAAGTCCGGTCATATGCTGAATCTTGTGGTGGAAAACTTTGGTTACGATTCTTTAGAATGTGTATTTCTTGCATAGCTGTGATACTTCCACAACCCCTTTCTCGTAACACACCTTGCCTCAAAAACTAATATTTCTGTGGATGCTGCTTCAGTGTGAAAGTGGAGAATGAATTAGCACTGTTTAATCTATGATTGTTTAATTTATGATTTGCTACTCATGCTGGTGTCGTGACATAAATTCGAAAAAAAAACTCTATTGCTATCAAATTCATAAGAAATATCAAATTCATAGGAAAAAGTCCATTATCATTACACTTGCTGGTTACCTTTATTTTCATTCTTGCTGATTCCAGGTAATTCGGCTCCTTCACCCTTACTATCGCCATCGCCCTGATCAGTGGGGGTGGCAGAACTCAATCCGTCATAATCTCTCCCTTCACGATTGTTTCGTCAAGCTGCCACTCAAGCAGACTTCTGCAAGCGGCGTTGTAGGTGAGTTCTTGGTGAAAATTGAGTAGCTATAGGTTTTGAATCAATCTGCTTGTGTCCCATATCGAGGGACCATATTGACCTGACCAATTTTGAGTTTTCTGCAAAATAAGCCATAGCAAAAAGGTCTAATTATAAGGCAAGACCGGTAGGGTGTTTAGTCGTTGACCACTGTTGCTTCCGGCAGCAATTAGTGCCCATTTACTGTCCACCGAATGTAGAAACTAGCAGTAGAAACGTTTACGTGTCGATCCTTGTTAGAGTCTTGTGACAATTTTTTTTACTCCGCTCTATCCAACTTTGCCAAGTGTCGTCTGAGTATGACGTCATATATGCAGGACTAGTCGAGAAGACAGATGGTTTTAACGCCACAACATTGTTCAATACATTACTTTCGGGGCATTCGCCGTCATTATCCTAACTGTTGAGCTACAGTCCTCTAAAGCCAAGCATTCATCAGTACTCGTGAAACTGGTGCACTATTACGTTCTCATCTGTTATAGGCAACTCAAGTTACTCATGAAAAATTTTGTCAAGTAAGATTTTGCCTAGTTGGTTTTCTTTTTAATGAATTCACACGAAAATGTAACATTACTCCATCGTCAATGTATGATCAAGAATCACACAAAAGTAAATGTTTTAAAACTAGTCTACTGGATTAAAAATTGTGCTTCGGGGTTATTTTGGTTACTGCCTGTAAATCCACTTGTATCAGGCACTACATTAATAAAATGATTGTTTCGTGCATTTTCGAAGTGCCCGACATGCGTTGCTTAATCTGATCATCATGTGTTTCAAGTTATCAGTAGTCGCTCGGCTCGGGGCTCACATGGGTACCCATCATCGTGCCATCAAATAGGGCATAAGAAATAGTAATCTGTTCATTTCATAAAATTCTTAAGTAAATCATATGAAGCAGTTGTGATGCATGAGCTCCTTGTAGTCAAGGTAGTCTTTTGAATTTCAGGACACTTCTGGACAGTTGTGCCGGAACTGAGTGACAAACAAACACTTCGTCGACGCAACCGCGCACCAAATCGGGGCGGTAATCGTTCGAAGCCAAGTGATCCGTCGAGGGAAACGGCGCCCGTGCGCGAGGATCCTGTGTGTTCTGGAAGTGGCGAAACATCTCCCTGCCCTTCTCAGCCGTCCATCAGCCCTCCATCGGATTTGCCGAAACCGACAGCTAGTTATGGCGGAATGGAAAATATCTTAGGCGACAGTTACAAAGCATATGGGCAATCTCTTCTGAACGCCTACCTGTACCAACATGGTAAATTTTTTTTGCTCTGTTTTTTACATTTTTTCTGCAACTCTTGTTCTTGAAAGTAGAAAATATCCCCGATTTTTTGCTTTTACATGTGTAAGTTGACCTTTTTTTGCTTCACTCTTTGAGTTCGACTTAGTCTCTGTATTTTCTCTCTCCAAATATGATGTTTCTCACAAGCGCAGTAGGTTTTTTTGACAAAGTATAAGATGTCAGGAGAATTACATATCAAGTATGGCTAATACTGTGCAGCTAAGCTGAAGTGGGTATTTTTGTGGTTGGGTTTTTGAGCAGTATAAGTGCACCACTAGGGGTATTTGGCGCTTCACAGAATGGAATTATGCCTGTCTTTTCATGTCGCAATGGCCATTGGTCATTTTTGGAATAAGGGGAAGTTTCGCAGACGAGACGTCAACGCCCATGCTCATGTCTATACGAGAGCGGGAACAGCTTGGCCCTTTCTCGCCTCCGTTACCCCCGCAGGGAGCGATCCTGGCTACCAGTCCGGTGTAAAACATAAAGCTATTCAAGAGCAGCCGGGAAGCGGGAAGACCGCGACGCAAAGATTGAATCTTGGAGAAGGCCAAGTTTTTCGAAAAAAAAAAAACCTCGCAGGTGTTAATTCGAGGATATTTGTGTCGAAACAGGCAAATTATTATTAAGTGGTTCGAAAATTCGTCGCTGGAGAGGCAGACCTGCATTCTAATGGCCGGGTAAACGGAGACATTCCCTCTCACCTACTGAATTGAACGATTTTCCCTTCTTTCCATGGATATCAACTTTCATACCGAAAATTCGTCTACCCAGTGGGATAGCTAAAATTTTTTCAGGAACTTTCATGAATAGGGGTACAGGTGCACCCAAAGTGGATGAACGAGAGTTCGTAAGTGCTGACAATGTGCGCTCTTTATGTTCAATTCTATCTTTATATTTGACGAACTTAGCATCGCTCTAGTGAGTGTAATATGTCAGTATAATATGATAATATGTATAATAGTGATACTATAATATGTCATTGCTTTCGTCTGAACAGTACAACTCATCTCAAAATCCATTCAAGTCACCCGGTTCTTAAAAGTTGATTTAGATTAGAAATTAGGCCCATATCCGCTTTCAGTATCTTATTTTCAGGTCTGTTGAATTCACTTCAGCAACAACTTGTGGAACTATCTCAAGGAAACTTCCCATCTCACTTGCTATGTCTAAATCCTCTGCTGCTTCTGAGTCAACTGAAGAGTCAGGTAGCAGCGACATCTATCACAAATTCACCGCCTATATCGACGTCAGCACCGACATCGTCGATCAAGCAAGAGACCCCTTTTCTCTTGTGATCGATGGGCTGGATTTGCTCCCCTATTGCTGCAAATTCCTCACCTATTCCTGTCATCTGCATGTGTTATGAACTGCGTACTACGTTCTGACGTTGTGTCAGGCCTCGCATGATTCCACCTCTAGGTGGTCATCGTAGGTACTGGGTAGGTAACGATTGATAATAGATACTGATCCTGTTGTTACCAATGTTGTATGTTGTTAATGATTTTTGTAGCATGGAGTTGATTCTTTTGTTGATCTCTTTGGCGTACCATTGATTCGCGCTCTTTTTCAGTAGCCCACCGTGAATTTCAGATACTTTACTTTTTATATGTCGTCCCGCCGGGAGTGAGACACAGACATAGTACTAGAGTTTAATAGAACACATAGGTTTATCCTACATGTCTCTAACCCGGTTCTGGCTTTTTAATGTGCTGTTTAACTCATCTTCTAACTACCAATTTAATATTGCTTTTTATCTGATAATTTTCAATTAGTTCGGAATTTGGTTGTTTTGATAGTCCGTATACATGTATGGAGTTGTCCTTACTTTTCATCCACGTGTTTTGAGGTAGTGATAGTATGTTACCATTAGTCAATGATGGGAAATTACTAATTCAATGACATATTGTGGTAAATTAGTTGTCCGAGTCCATCGCTCCAAAGCTGAAATTTAACGTTTATCGTCGAATGCTAGTCAGTAAAGAATATGTTTGGATAGTTGAAGCACATGCCAATTCTTACGTGGTAGTTCGCTCCAATGGAAAGAGCTTGTGAGCGCATCCGTCGCTCTAAGTCTGCTGCCGTACTCCTCTGTCAAGCTTCTCAGAAGTAAACAACAAAGGCTCTGTACGTTGCTATTGTTCTTGACGTGTGAATGTACTTTCGCCTCACGACGAACCTTCCTGGGACTTGATCATTTTCCAAAACATCATGTGCTATTCAATGGCACCTGTATTGACACAGGTGTTGGTGTTCGCTCCCAAAATCAACGAATACGTTTCAGTCGCTTAATCGTGAAACTACCGCCGATAGCGCATTGTAAACAATGCCTGTCGTTGTAGAAGGGTGAATGATATCGTTGTTTGAAGAATAGGTCAGTGGGTTCAATGAGAAGCAATTTCAATTATATTCAAGAAATCTCACAGTCTCTATACCGTTGTGACTCTTTCTGCAATGTCCAAGGTATGAGGGAAAATACGCAGTTCTCTTCTTGAGCGCGCTGGGTAAAATTTGAAAGAATCTGGGACAGTCAAGCAATTATTATGCATAGAAATGGCTATCCATATCAACTGGATGTCGTAGTATTGATCGCACGTTAACTAATCCAGAATAGAAATTTTGCTGTGATTTCGTTGACAAGAAAGCTTACAACAACATGCGGATCACATCTTCTCAAGTCCCAAAAGACACAGGCAAAAGCTTAAAGGCAGTATCTCACCTCACGATCGATTTTGAAATTTTACAATTAGAATAATCCTAAGGCAATGCTAATCATAATGGTGCACATATTTCTTCGTAAAAATGCTAAGAACCCCGTTTTTGAAACTCGTATTCTCAGAGTGTTCGAGGTGCCCCTCTCACAAGGAGTTGCGCTCCCAACACGATAGGCACCAGCGATCAGCACTCATGTCACGCCGCAACTCATGGTGGTTTTCGCCTCGGGGCAACCTCAAACTCTTCAAAAATAAAGGGTCCAAGCGGGGAGAGGGGGGGGAGGGGGAGTTCTTGGCACTTTTGTGAGGTATTATGTACAGCATCTTGATCATCATTAATAGAGAGTTTTCTGACGTCAAATCAAAATCTTAAAACTGATCATGGGACGTGAGACACCTCCTTTAACCCTTTGCGTACCAGGTGATGCATATGGTGCATCACGTCCTTTCGTCCCATTTTGGGTATGTTGTGGAAATAGTACATCACGTTGCTTTTATGTTCGAAATTGCACTCTTCTCCGATGCCCCTTTTCCAGGACTACATTAGCAAATAGAAAAAACAACGAATTGAATTGACCTGACTGGAGCTGAAACATTAATATGCAACCCATGCAATAATAGGCTCGGTCCGCAATGTGCTAAATAGCGCAGTTGAGACGTTTCTAGATTACCGGACATCTTGAAGGTTGTTCTTTAGTTCAGGGACTTCCCAACCGCATGATATAAGTGTGGTATTAAAAGGGCACCGACAAATGTTCGCAGTACTACGACTTTTTTCAATGAAATGTTCGATTGCCCTGGATCTGCACAGAAGGAGTATAATATGGAAAATTGTCACTTCTGGTTCGTACGCATCTAGGCTTAAGCGGTATTGTAAAGCCACACTGCTTTCCGCTAGAAAAAACACCTCTACCGATTAGGCTGAGGTCGTCACTGTTCATTCGCGACCTATTGAAATTCAAGATAACGTTTAGGTGATTTTTTTTGTATATCCAATTTAGACACTCCCAAAGTACGTACGTATAGTACAGCATTCCAGTAGTACTAATTTTGCAGTTGGCTGGTCACAGTTAGCAGCGGTTTCCAATGTCTTCGCTTGTAATTTCACTCCCACATATTTGGATTTTTCCTACCACATCTACTTGAGTCGCGACCACTTTATGGTTCTATTTGCTCTCCGTTGGGGGGAAACTCCACTTTCTCATTGCTGAAACCTTTGCTGGTTTGAGAAGCACAAGGCGACGAAAATGGTGTTATATTCATGGTTATCGTATAAAGGACGGTGTGGAGCGTCGTACCTAGAAAGGGCGGCGAGGCCGTGTCGACTGGCCGGTTGTGTAAATTGACCAATATGGGGGCTTTTCCTGATATAACGTTCCAAAGAACCCCCCAAAGAAGCTGTTGCTCCTCCAAGAAACCTTTTCGAAAGGCAGAAAAGACAGGTTGACTGCATGACAAATCAAGTTTTCTGAATTGTTGTAAACACGCCTCCGCGTGTTTACAACAATTCAGAAAGAAAAAAAGATAGCGGGACCATTGCGCACCACTTTTGCCCTTTTGGTGCAGGCTCACCCATCTCCCATTGGTGGTCCTACTGCATGACGTTCTCCTCATCACTAGGCGCAGGCGTATCCCTTCCCCTTCTCTGGGCCGGTCGCATGACGTTTCCTTCACTAGCGGGGGTCGGTGCACCCCTTCCTATCGGTAGACCCCTCTCATCACGTTTTCCTCATTAATGAAAGCTGGCACCCCCTCTCCCATAGGTAGCCCTTTCCGATAACGTGCTTCCCAGTATTGGGCACTGACTCCCCCTCCCCACCCCTCCCTGTCTCCGTCGCCAGGGTCATCGCCTGACTCCTCCTGGGCGTCAGCAACCTTCTCCTTCATCGTCGGATCCGTCGTATTACGTTTTCATACGGTCACTTCCTGGTCCAGAAGTGAACCCTAAGCTTGGTGTCTCCCTACTACAGGGTGCGCCTTAAGCCCTGGCACACAAATATGTCTCGATTTGCTTCCTTAATAGCTGAAAATTGAGTGGGGATCGCGATTACCGCAGCATATGAGTAGTCCTCGTATGAATTGTCTCAAAGCTCAACCAGAGCGTGACGATGCGAGCCCAAACTGATGCACGATTCAGCTCATGATTCGCCATTGAATCCTTGTGACATAAGGTGACATAATGTAATTCAACGTATGGTGCTACGAGAGAGTTCCCTCTCAGCGCAGGATTTCAAATTTCATATTTGTTTCATAGTCACATTATGACCTTTTTTGAATCGCCATCTTGGTGTTGACCAAGCAGATTTAGGAGCAAAGAGGTACTAGATGTAGAAATAAGTCCTTGCGCTTTTTCTCAGCTATAGGTTTCTCCCCAATTTGATATCGTTCAGGTAAGTGTCATATGTGTACGATTCGGAAACGCTTTTCATGCTCCTTGAAAAATGCTGTATTTAATCATTTTATTTGAACCATCAATATACTGATGTTGAAGCCTACGAAATGGAGGATTGAGTCAATGAAAAACAGCACAACCGACACCTGCCTATTTTTACATTCAGTTGAAGCTCGAAGGTCCACCAAAATTATCCAAGGGACCTGTGCTAAGTATAAAAAGGACGTTTCTCTTGGAATAGCTGATGACCAGCGATCTCCCAAGTTCAAGCTGGACGCACCTGGCACGTTAACCACTTTGATCGAACAAAATTCTTTCACGAAGGCATAAGAATTGTTCAAGAAGAGTCTTCTGGTCTACAGTACATTGCTTTCTCATGCTGCCTTTACGCCAGTGGATCAGAGTAGTAACGTCTCTCTTAGTACACACTAAGTCCTTGCTCGATTGAAATAGCTAGCTATCTGCGCCCGATTTGCTGTGGAATGATGACAGAGAATGATCGATATTTCTTGCATGTTATTGGTGGTAAAGTGATAGGGGTTAGATTGAGTATATAAAGGAGGAGTTTGAGGTATGGTTAGGAACAAATGAGGAGAGTGAAACAGGGGGGTTGTGAGGCTGAATGAAGGGCAAATATGCACATTAATCATCTACTGCCGGGTGCACTCGTTAGACATTACCACTACTGGGATACTACCCGTCTCGAGGTGTTTCCTCATTTTTAGACGCTGGTGCACCCTTATCACACCGTTGGACCCGACTTCAGGTGTTTCCACATTTTTAGACGCCGGCGCACCCTTATCACACCGTTGGACCCGACTTCAGGCGTTTTCACACTTCTTGACGCCGGCGCACCCTTATCACACGTTTGGACCCGTCTCGTGGTGTTTCCCCATTTTTAGACGCCGGCGCACCCTTACCACACCGTTGGACCCGTCTCGAGGTGTTTCCCCATTTTTAGACGCCAGCACACCCTTATCACACCGTTGGATTCCTTCTCCGTTGACGGACCCGTTGCACATCACCGGACCTTCTGCTCGACCACCTCTCTACCCCACTCCACCCTACCACACCCCTTCTTAGCCTTTTATATGATCTCACAATCACCATCACTGACTAATCGTAGCGCTGGTGCACACGCACGCACGGAGTCACTTAATTTCTGTAATATATAGAGTATTGATAATACTTCTTGAAGCTACTATACAAATGAGGCAATTATGCAGAAAGAATTCAATCGCAAGGGTGTAGCCCTCCTACCACATAGGTAACATCGGACCCTACTCTAGCCCACGTCGTCAAATTTTCACTCCAAGAGTTCAATTGGTAATGTTCTTCCGCGTTTATACATATTCTAGAGAGCTTACGCGTAAAACAACATAGGATGCTCTTTGGTCGCCATTGAATGCAAAGAGGAAACGATGTTTTTTCTTGAATTGGCGTTTTCCTTCTTAAGCCTAAAAATTGGAGTATATACATATACTCTATGGTGCTGGTCAGAAATTGGTGAGGACTACCTGTGGCGCATAGGGGATTCCGTGATGGCAAGGATGAAGGCCTGTACCGAAACCAAGAAATGCAACTTTTGAAATTCCTTGTGAAACCGATTTTTCACGTGGATGCGCAGCTGTTATAGCGAAAAAGATAAAGTATTTGTAGCCAGAAAAGGAAAGATGACGTTTTATATGACGCCCATAGTTTTCGGCCACCCTGTACATATGGTATATATATATATATATATATATATATATATATATATATACGTCGTCGTAGTACACGTAGGTAGGTTAGGTTACGGTTACCGGTAACGTA
>KN726986.1:2770-18300 GCA_000816745.1 Ancylostoma duodenale
GTAGCACAAAAGCTGATGTTGGCTTCATAGATGTCAATTTCAGCCTGGGGCATATACATCGTTCTGAAAGTGCGGTTTGAGGAACAATGAGACGATTGCTGGCTAGAGTTCGCTTTAGATGTAAACAAAAGAATCACTGCTAATGATACTTCTTAGCAAGAACTAACTTTATCTGATCCTTTTCCTGAAAAAAACATCCAAGGTCTTAGTAAGAGGTGGCCCTCGACAATGTAAAAGCGCGACGCCTCTGGGAAAATTTCGCCAGAACCATAATCGAGATGCTGGAATGGAGCGTAATTCTGCTCATGCCAACTCTATCGAGTTGAGGCAGTTGCCAACCAGCCACTTGGTCCAGTTTCATAGTCATTTTATAGAGTTACACTGAAGTGTTGCAGTCTTGGTGCACAAATTGAGTGGTCTCAAACAGTGTGGTTTTTCTAGGAGATGGAATTGAGGATTTACTGTGCTCTTGGTAGTATTAGTAGAGAAGGAAAAGGGCTGTATAAATCACTTGTTGCGTTGAAGTTGTTTGCGAGAAGCAACGGTTTCGATGACCACGAAAAATCGCACGAACTTATTGCCCAACCCAATAAATGAGTACCTCTATTCACATTCACCGTATTTCCTTGGTGAAGCTCGCTTTCATTCCCATCTCCTTCCAGTTCCACTCCACACAACTCGATCGTACCATTCCAACTGACAAAACTGGGATCAACTAGAACCGTATGTTCCGCAAAATTTTATCATCTCGTTCATAACAACTATGCTAATAAACCAACAAAACATTACATCAATACCCTAAAAAATAAACTTATGTACGGTGAGTACTGCCTTGACAAAGACCTTAGTGTAGACTTGCAGGCGCTCAACATCAGCTAACTGGCAAATTTTATTTGTTTAGACGTTTTCTAATTCCTGAATACATTACTGCTATGAGGGGTCATTCCAGTACTCGATTATTAATTTATTTCAAGCAAAAATTCAGCTCATGTATAGGCCTCCAACAGTTTCAAAAATGCAACGGTGTTCCTAAAGATGTGCTGTCACTCCGTCACCACGTGCTTTACGCTATTCTGGAATCTGGGTTGAATAACTACAAAGCAGTGTGATGTCTACGCAAGTTAATAGGCAGCCAAGCATATTTTATCGTTAGCGTCTGCTTCAGAACAATGTCGTCAGTTGACCGCAAGGTTAGCGTTCGGGTAAGCGTCAACAACCTTTCTCGACATCCACCTGTATCTAATTAGAACTTGCACTACAAATCATTAGTTATTATAGTGTAAGAGGTACTCGAATTTAAATATGCGATTTCTATTCAGCCGGAAACCACATTTCTTGGACTACTGGGGCGAAAGCACTATATAGCCCTAAAGAAAGGATAAGAAATAATGTACAGCTCTCTCTTTCTCGAATATCCGAATATTCTTTGTCGTAGCTGCTTCAAAAAAATTAATTTCTCTCATAATTATAAAGAACAGGCTACGAGAACTATTTCTGCGGTAAATTTTATGTACTATTCAGATTTTTCGAAGCACCAGATATCGATGTTGTATTGAATAAACGAATAAATGAGTAAATAAATAAATAGTTGGGCATTCATAAAGTAAACACCATCTTGCTGAATTTCTATTCCCAGTAATGAAGTGAACGAGTGCGAAATATGCTTTATTCTTCTCAATTTTGGATAACTTTGAAGATTAGGAATTGAAAGAATAAGAAAACTGTGGAAAAGGTAGCGCCAAATTGTCGACTTCTGATCCTTGTTGGTGGACTGCTATTCAAACCACTTTGAATTTTAATGACGTTCATCGACTAGAAAATTTTCACTAATTCTTTGACCTTTGTAACGTCTTTATTTATTTACATCATGGCCGTGGGCTCAGCAGTCTAATTCCTGGCAAAACAGGGATATGCAAATTTGTAATTGAGATCTGGTACTCACAAACATCATTGCAATTTGGTAGAGCCTATCCGCCTCCATGGCCCGGTTTATTGTTTTCAGCGGATGGGCAATGGTCCTCGGAGTTTTTTTTAGGATCGAATAACCGTATATTACAACTGTTTCGAGCTATAGTGCCTAAATGCTAATAAACTGAGCAGAAAAGAAAGGAAAAGGTTTCTGCTGATCACTCATAGTAGTGTGAAATCAGAGAAGATCCATTTATTGACCCCACGTTCCTTATGTTTTCAAGAGGTTTTATAAACCATAACATTCAACAACTTCCAATTTAGAAGGCTAGGTTAAGGTTTTCGATGTAATACCGCCTCGCTCCTCCCTCCGTAAGCCTCGACGAGGGATGGTCTAATGACAGCACTTCTGAGGTGCCACTCACTGGTTGCGCCGCGTACGGGTGCAGGGCAAGCACTCACTTTCTCTTGAAAGCCTTCCTTACCTTTAAGTCATTCAGTTCTTAAGACTTCTAATAGACTGCTCATATTCCAGAGATCGTTAAACAGTTCTTACTACGTCAAACGCATTCATGACATTTTTCTTGATGTACTCCGTAGTCTAACGAGCTGCTGGTGTGAGCAGCTACAACTTAATTGATCATTCTTTCAGAATTTCATAAACCCATATCATTTCTTCTCCTTTAATTTTTGAATCTCTCACCTAAAATAGAAAGAATCACAGCTGCTTCCAACTTCAAAAAGTCTGAAGACTAGTAAGCGAAAGAATCTAGGATTGACTCCGAAGAAAATTGATCAAGCTTCCAGAATTTCGCATGAGCTGTGCAGTGCTCATTTGACGTACATTGGACGTCAATCAAATATGAAACTCGTTCTTCACTTCCATAATTTTGGATCATTTCCAAGATGACATGCACTCGCGCAAAGTACTGATTCTGTAATTACACCAACTAAAATGAATAATTCAATTTTTAGAGTCGAGTGCATCTCTTCACTATGATTGGGGAGGGTAACTCAATCGTTATCATGACAAAACCAGCAGCTCCAAGAAAGTGATCGAAAGATATTATCTTAGCTGATCTTTTTTTCATTTTTTTTGTGAAAGATTTTTAACTATTCGGTCAATAATTTTAATTTCTTCAGCTTTCCCAAACAAATCATAGAATCTAAGGATTTTCAGAAAAAAATGTCCGCTAGATACTAGGACCTACACATGTTTTAAATTGACTAAGAAGCCCCGAATATTTTGAAGCAAAGTCAGTCAATATAGTGGGCGCATGGGTAATCCCCAATTGCATTCGCCCTGATCCCACAGTGTTCCCGCAAACAAGAGTTATCCTGGTCAATCTAGGAGGCTGGACATTTCTTCGTTATCCAGCATTTTCATTTGGAACACAAAACTGCAAAAGAATCATCATTGTCGTCCTTTCCTTAGAAGAACCTTGACTTTCCCCGGATCTAGAGTATGGGAACATGGAGTGCCTAGAAAGCATAAGTACTCCTCTTGACACTTCTTGCGACATGGTGGAGTGAGTCCAACAAGTGCCGGATACTTGTTGAAGGTGATACTAACGAATGTGCGTGCTTCGTTAGCGATCATTTCTCATTCTAGCCGACCTGTGCATCTTATTTACAGCAATTCGAAATGGGCGGATGTGTCAGCGTGGCGACTCATTTGAATTCAGGTTATAAGGAGACACGATGAAAGAATATGCGTCATTAAGACCCACGTCGTCGTGTTGGCACCTTGCCTGTTGAACCGCAGTACACATCCGTTTTCTAGTAATCACATGACTCATTACACCTCGCTAGTTTCATACTGTACTATCGTAACCTACATCTTCCTCTTAATGATTCTCCTGGTCCCCTTTTTCGAAGGCTTCAGTTTGGTTCGAGTACTCCACGCCAAGCTTCTACCTTGTGTTACTACACCAGTTACTTTTCACTTAATTATTTTAGTAATAACGGCAGACATGCTGAAGAAGGTGTTCCTATCTCTGCTGGTGCTCGTATCATTGGTATTCACAGCTTATGCTGAAATGGTGAGTTTCTCCATCCCACCAGGTATTCGTTGAATGATTGCACTCTCAATTCTGTCCCAGAGGGCCAAAAGGGCGATCAACCCGTTCCTCGACTCAATGGGCAAAAGAGCTCTCAATCCATTCCTGGACTCGATTGGGAAGAGAGCATTCCAACCATACTATCGTTTTGAGAAAAGGTGAGTGACTATGTGCTTTGCTTCATCTCCTGGATACGAACTAGATACCCTTTACCTGAAATTTTTCCTAGCAGTTGGCCTAATATCCATTTTTCACAGGTACTTCGACAGTCTAGCCGGTCAGTCTCTCGGAAAACGGTCCTTACAAGCATACGACGCCTAAAATGGGCACGAACCTCACGGATATCTATGTGCCGAGCAGCTTCTGACAACCGAGATCATTTGTTGATAATAAATTGTGCGCTTAGTTAATACGTGTCCTATAATTTCTGGAAGAGAAGAGGTTGGAAAAACTGTTTGTATGCATTTTGTAGAGGGTTTGGATAACTCCTCTTCAGCAGAGGGACAGAATCTCAAACTAACGATGGAATTCGCTTGACAGGAGTTGAGCTACTGTTTCGTATAACTCTTTGATTGTTGGGTAATAGTCACAAGTTAGGATTGAGGCTTATAGCCAGGAGTTCTTCAAATTATTAGGTAAATCACTTGAATCACTTGGGTTTGAATCGATCTCAAGTTTACTGGCAGTGACTCTTACTTAGAGGCAACTGACTCCAGACATTTTCGAAGCAAGGAGTAAGCACCCTAGAAATAGGTGAAACCGGAACTGGCGCGCAAGCCCCAGCGAAAATTAGATGTTGAGCCTCTCGCTATTTTCTTAGGATAGGCAAGATCCATTCACATGACAGCTTATGATGAAATTCATCAGAGTGCCGAGTACTCCCATTTTTTCTCAAGCATTGCGCTAAAGAAATATACGTGAAACTTGCTGCAGTTTATCGAAACTCTTACATGCATAGCTCACAGGTGGTAACAAAGTTCAATAGCACAGATTTTTTTAACGAATAGCTGCAGCCGCATTTTCTTCAACAATCGGCTTCGTCTGGGTGATAACCAAGAGAAACTAGATTCTTTTTTGTGTTCATTTAAGGAAAAAAAAACGACAATCAGGAGCAATGATATAGAGTCATAAGAGCTCATAGACATCGCCTTTTTCCATGGATTGCTCTCCTCAGCTACTGTGGCTCAATAAAAGAAAATTTTCAGCTTTTTGCTTTTTTTTCGGGCCGAACAGGAAACTTTGCCATGCAGTTATAAATCCATTCTTCAAAGTACCAGTCCGGAATAGTGGCAAGCATAAATATGCGGATGGACGGCCACAGTAGATTGTAATAACTACGCCAACTCGTATGCCTATGTATGATGTCCATTATTTCAAGTCGTTACAAAGGTCTTCAGTTTTTTATACATGTGTAAGTGCACGGTGGAATCAAACCCTCGTGCAAAATGAAAAAAAAGAGACGGAAACGGAACTTAGAAAACTTGCCTTCACTGACTCTTCACAACCAGGTTGTAACCTGACCGTTTTATGTAAAGCTAACTCTCAGCAAAAAGGTGTAAGCACTGGGATTTTAACTAAATTTTTCTCGCACTTTTGACCATTCACATTATGTAGAGGATTTGTTGTCTACTAAGGCATTGTTCTCAGAAATGCGACTCTCATTCTATTACAGTATTGAAGTGCTTTTATGAGGACATTGTGCTCTTTGCAATTTGCAAGAAGAAAATCACCCCCTAATTGAAATTGGATAAGACTAGTTTTCTGCGGAAAAGGAGAGTATTGCGAAAAATTGCTGTTCAACTCCATTCCGAGGAACGGTACGAACCACAACAAGATATTTTAAGAACAATGTATGCCTTTTCCTACAGCATCGGCTGTGAAAACATGATAAGCGAGCCCAGAGATTGCGTCCTTGATTCTACAGGGTGCGCGTACGTTTCCGGATAAGAACTTTTCTTTATATCTCATTTGAAAACGATCCAAACAAAACGATTCGTATTGGGTCAACGTGAATCAGAGGACATGACAACATATTACGAGTGATGTCCAAACTGACCAGTTTCGGAATCCTTACAAGCCTTCGAGTACCCTGCCAAATACTCTGAGACCCCCTCCATACATTTGACAACGATTTTAATCGAGAAAGCGATAGTTTTGGTAGATAAAAGAATTCTGTAGGATTCAAATTATATGGGGTCATGGACCATGTCCACTGAGCCTCCGGGCCCTTCAATGAGGCAGAGATATCAAATCACAATTTCGTGTCAGGGTGCATAAGCCGCACCCTGTACGGGAAAACAAAAGCTTGTTAGAGTAATAACGACTAAACATAACTAAACAGCTAGATAAACAAAATCCTAAATATGCGTTCTAAACACACTGATCTTCTCAGCAGATTCTGACGTAAATGCGAATGCAGCTATGTAATACATGGGACTGCCTCGTCGTAACCTTTCTTGATAATATGAGCACGTTCTCTCTTTCTCACTCAAAGTAGTGGTGCATTTTAGGACCTAAGCCATAGGTTAAAACAGCGAACGTTGAGAGACTTCATAAACGCTTTCTAGTCTATTTATAAATTTCTCTGAGATGATAGTAAAACTGTTGAAACTACTACGAAACGATGAGCCGAATGTCGCGGTTAACTGTTAGCGTTGGTTTGCAACCACGAGTGAGCCACGAACTAACTGACAGCTGTGGCGTTTGAATGACGAGCCTCCAGCAAAGCCTTCCAACCATCAGAAGTTTCGAACCTTCAACCATCAAATAGTCGTTGTCTTCAGAGTATGGTGACATAAGTCTGAATCATAGGTTTCACTGCTAGCTCAACTTATGTGGCCATTATAACATGAGTTTAACCCAAATTGCAAACCAATAATTGGACTTCAAGCGAAAGGTGCTTTGGCGATATTAGTACAGACTACTTCCTTCTTTGCTAACGAATTTTTAGTCAGAGCCACATTTGAGGACGAATCTGTGAAAATGGTGACCAGTGATGAGAAAGTACCAATGGGTAAGTCATTTCACATATAATACTTCAAACATTCGCTTCTGCTGGAAAAATAGCCGTAGCGTTAATCGAATTTTTTGACGGAATGTAACTGCCGAGAAGATGTATGGGTTCCGAAAGCGTGATGTGGATTTCCCACAGCTTGCTTCTTAGTTTGGTTGAGTGGTTATAATTCATCTTTTTACATGAAAATTTTACTAAATATACAGTAGCGAGCAGAAAGACTGCAACTTTTGGTTTTTCGTCCATAACTCCTCTGAAAGAAGAGCTTGGAGGTTCAAATTTTTATGGGAGTTGTAGATACACATTTGTGACGGGAATCCATTGAATTTCCCTCATTCTATCGACTTCTTGTTTTTCAAGAAAAATTTCCCTCGCAGAAGTCGAAATCTGTAATTTGGGACCATTCGCAAAGTCTTACAAAATGACGTCTATCATCAAGATCTGACCACGACTTGGTTCCTTATAGTAAAATCGACCCGCGTACGCTAGAAAATGTACATGCGCTGACCAATGGTTGACATTTACGGAGACTATGTAGGATTAGTTTAGCAGTGCTCCTCTGTGGATGTTTCTGTCGACCTGGCTCCCTCTATCAGCTCTGTTTAAAAGGGTGGATGCTGCTGATGGTTCCACAAGTTTAGTTACAGATGTTGAGTTCTAATACAGTTCATTGCTCTCTAGGAATTCTGAAATATTCCGACTTGTTGCAATACAGCCAATTGTGCACATCACGGAAAATAAGTTTTGGAATTTTTTCTGTCTCGGGGAGGAAGATTAGCTAAGGATCCCATGTGTGCTGAAAATACTCTGAGGTTCCTAGAAAACTGTTGTGTACAAGTGGATTCATGCCGCCTTGGATTTCATGAGGTACGTCTTACAAATGTGCAATGAACTCTCTCAGAATCCACGGAAGTGAGATGCTGTAACGTATCACTATAAAGACAGGCTAGTTCTGTTTGAGTAAGATGAAACAAAGCAAACAAGACATTTTCAGAGCAAAACGCACTAGGCTAAGTGTGAAGATTCACCAGTTGAGCAAAGGGGCGCACCCACTTGTGCCAATGACCCAGTACTCCTCACTTCAAGTAGCCTTGTTTCGACAAATCCAAGGCGGCATGAATCCACTTGTACACAGCAATTTTCTAGGAACCTCGAAGTATCTTTAGCACACATGGGATCCTTAACTAATCTTCCTCCCCGAGACAAAAAAAATTCCAAAACTTATTTTCCGTGATGTGCACAATTGGCTGTACTGCAACAAGCCGGAATATTTCAGAATTCCTAGGGAGTAATGAACCGTACTAGAACTTAACATCTGTAACCAAACTTGTGGAACCATCAGCAGCATCCCTCCCTTTTAAACAGAGCTGATAGAGGGAGCCAGGTTGCTGCTTACTGCTAAACTAATCCTACATAGTCTTCGTAAATGTCAGCCAGTGGTCGGCGCATGTACATTTTCTAGCGTACGCGGGTCGATTCTGCTACAAGGAACCAAGTCGTGGTCAGATCATGATGATAGACGTCATTTTGTAAGACTCTGCGAATGGTCCCAAACTACAGATTTCGACATCTGCGAGGGAAACTTTCCTCAAAAAGCAAGAAGTCGATAGAATGAGGGGGTTTCAATAGATTCCTGTCACAAATGTGTACCTACAACTCCCATAAAAAACTGAACTTCCAAGCTCTTGTTTGAAAGGAGTTATGGACGAAAAACCAAAAGTTGCAATCTTTTTGCTCGCTACTGTATATCCAACAGAAAGAAAGAAAGCGTGAGCAAGCGTAAAAAAAAACAAAATTCAGTGACAATGAAATGTTTCTGGGGAGGATTCCTAGCAAACATGTCTATTCTGAAACTTTAGCCACCAGTAGCTTCAGTTGCGGCAATAAATCTCCTCTGGAGCTAAAAGAGAAGAATAAAACACTCACGTGAGTGGATCCTGGCTGCTCCAACGCCACCACGTTTAGCCTTTGAAAACTATGTTACTGGAAAATATTCTTTGAACCACACTAAAATTGACTACATGACGAAATAAAAGTAAGTGTACATATTATGAAAAAATAGAGAAGAAAAGAATAAAAACAAATAAATTGTCCGTTTCGTTCCTTCCCTTAGACGGACTACCGGTAAAAAAGAGGTGAACCACTTCCCCCGGAACTTCACTAAAAACAAATGAATTCATTTACATTTAGGTGGAACCAGATAAGTAAGAATGACCTTCACCTTGATGTGCTAAGACAGAACAAAGCTCATATATTGACAGAGTATATGTAGCTTGAGAGCCGAATTTTTCCATCTTGGACAACCCGGAATCCTGTCTTTTATAGGAGTCGGTAGGATAATAAGGGAGCATTACTGAGTGTTGGCGGAATATAGACAAAATAATAGGAGTAATCAGGAAGAAAGAAGCAAATATTACAGCATGCGCCGTAAGGTCTAATAGAAATCTTCAGGATTTTTCGAATGTTTTTCAGTACCTTCTAGCATGTATCACCTACATTGACATAACGCATATCGTTCGGATTGCAGCTGATTAGTTACTGCGGAGATTTTGTGAATGATTTGAGAAAATTAAACTCTGCGTGGAATTTTCATTCATTCCTTTCCTTAGCCTGGTAGCGGAAACAAATAAAACAATCCGAAATTCATGTACGTAGATGTCCAATGAGAATGAGTTAGCAGCCCTTTTCCAGCAGCTCAGGAGCGAGAATCCAGGCAAAAAGAGGAAATTTACCCAATCCGAACGTTTTTGTGGTGAGTTCACAATTGATGCGGATTGACAAAGGAGAAAGGATCAGATCTCATAAGATTGCTGTCACAGTCCACAGAACGTTTCCCTTCTCTCATAAAGAAAACTAGAGCGGAATTGTACCATCAACTCTGCTTATCCCCTGAATGGAATTTATGTGCATGTGTCATGTCCAAGCTTTTTTTTTTGACGTGGCTGTACAGTTAGGAAAGAACATTGAATACACATCTCCACTATTTTCACTCACAACTACTGTTCCCCGATTACACGCTTCTGAGTAGCGCTTCAATGTCTCCTAAGGAGCAAGAGAAAGGAGTAACAGATAGAAAAACGCTTTGATAGAAGCGGATGTTAATAACATTTCTGGAATGAATATGCGAATATGCGGAATGAATATACAGCTTTACGAGAACTTTTGTAAGGATAGAGAAGCAAGGTGATGTTCCAGAACGACACTTCTTGAGATGCTTGGGAGATGATGTCCGCTAATACGAGGGTGGTGAGCTAATGGAATCGATTCGCTCCGATCATACACTAGCATCTGAAGCGTCAGAAAACCGTCTTACTAAATTGTTATTATGAATGCGTAAGTATATCATTCGTAAGCATATCATTACATATGACTGAAATGTTAGCAAAAAGAGGAAATCCTAAGCTGATTCAAGGTGGCTGTTTGTTAATAGAATGAGCGCTTAGTTCGAGCAATCGTGTGTAGTATGGCAATGCTACCAACCACCGACACAACCTTCATATCCTTCAGCAGGGAAAGACCTGTCTTGGAGTACGGCTTAGACTGCTCACCCTTGTCAACCCAATGTCGGCAGTGTTTAGTGCTGACATACAGACACCACCTCTCATATCCTGCCATGATGGACTTCAGCCACTTCTCAGTGCGCCTATATGAGAGCATTTCACTAGCCACCTCCATACTTAGGTCAGTTCATAGGAGACCCAGTGGACCTTGTACACTTTGCCAAAATGACGCAGGGGATAGTGGTAAATTGAACACCCAGAACTTAGGCTTTGTTTTCCGTGAATTTGATTTTACCGGCCATCGCGGTCGATCGTTGTTGACTTTGTAATAACCGGAGAGGAACGGAAGTCAGATTCAAAAATTCGAAAAAAAAAACACAAACAGAAACACCGGAATATCGGTAGTGTCGGAAGTCGAAAGCTCCAAAAACACCGGAATATCGGAAATATAAAATAGAAATTCTGCTCACATATTGTACGCACGTCCCAACCGGGCGGAATCACTGGGCCTCAAGTCGCCATCATGAAAGAGTCTGAATGAATCTTACAATATGTAAAATGTGTTAGTAAAAAGCCGCTAAGTAGCTGTTTGGAAGTTCCATCTTCTTGTAAAGGGCTATGCAAGAGTTCACAGTTGATGATAACTCGCAAATACCTGATCGCCTTGTGCATGCACAAGAAAAGTTTTTGCAAAGCAGTCCGGGGATGCAAAAGCAGCATATTCAAGAGCGTTCCTTATTACCTGATATATTCTTCTCTGGTTTGAATCCATAAGAGGGCACTCCTTTTCATAAATTTCTAGCTGACAGAATACACATACTTCTCTTACAAGAAAGACCTCAGCACCAAAGCTTCGCTGAAAAGGTTGCTTGATGTAGTGATTAAGAAATCATATTAATTCTCTACCATAACGCCATTTTTTATGGCAGTATTAAGATCACCGTTGAAGAAAAAATCGGTTTCAGTAATGCCAAGAGAAGATAAAATTGCAACAAAATATTGCTGGTAATCATGACCAGCATTCCAAACACCAGAGCAGAGTTCCAGAATATCTTGTGGAATTCCACATCTGCTGTACATCTGCGACAGACCTATAAGAACTGTGTTCGAATTTCAAACCTCCTGTACTGATCATCGATTTCCGCTAGAAACGTCCTTCTGCACCAATAGCTTTTTTGCTGCGCTCGCATTTGCAGTACATACTTATCAGTGTGGGATATCTGGCAGAATGCACAAGCGGTGAGTAAAATGGCAGCATCATTCCTCCACCAGTGCATTGTAGCCATCTCCCTCTAGCAGGAACTAGATTTCCTTCTGGTTCCAGGATACTCTTAGGCTCTTTTTTTTTTGAAGAAGAAGGGGGAGGGGGAGGAATCATTCTATTTTCTTCTCTTCCGATCACCATGAAGAACTTTTTCTTAACTCATTTTGAAAGAGAATAATTATACGATTTCAAGCGTTGCATGCCTGAGAACGTATGCGATTCACAAACACAAATTTCAGCGATAATGGCATCTCATCCCAAAGAGAACAACGATGTGCTAAGGCCTGAAGATCCGGGGAGACACACGGGATCACACACGGAGAACGAATTTCAAAATGAACCAGAAATAATTGTCAGCCCGGCTCCAGAAGAAGTGGTGCAGCGTCAGCTCAGGCTTCTCATGCGGATCGAGCGGGATTTGAGGACACTTATGGAAAAAGTCGACGACAACGCTGTAGGTTCAATGCATTCTATTCACTCAAGGAAACAAGCAACTATTCCCATGCAGAAAAGAGAGATTTTTGATCATATCATCTGAGAATCGGTGGTGGCCATTTCTAGTCCGACTCTTACTGTGAAATCCATATTTGAAAGGGAAAAAGAAGACGAATCAAGACATTCTAAACGAAAAACTAATTGGAATCTTCTATATATGTCAAGAGCTCATTCCAGTCTCTGCTCAACGACATCGTTCAACGGCTGGGAAGAATTGAGAAGAAGCTCGACGACCTTCTCGAATGGAAAGGGAACATAGGAGACGTCGTGGGTTCCATCCGAATAAACGGCACAAACGAAACATAATAAGCAGCATGAGACATCAGTCACCTTTTACTAACATGAATTTGATTGTAAGAAGGTTTTCTTTGTAGTTTATGTTCTTGGGAATCATATGTAACATCCTGTAAGAGGAAGGGTAATTGTCACTGACAGGAAGACTCAAATGTTCAAGAAATACTCGGAAATTATTACTAGCAAAGGCAGGATTCTTGAAAAGAGTCTTAATGGACTTGAAAACTATGCAATACGATCAAACAGGTCATGGTTCAGAAATGAAAAATAACTTGTAAATTGGGAATTGTAGGTGAGGAAATGCAACGAATGTAAAGAATGGGATCGTCGAAATGTAGGCTGTAGCAGTAAAGCAATGTGAAATCTCGCCCCATCTTGCGGCGGTATAGCAAGCGTAGTTGTAACCGCTGAATATTGTACGAAATAACGCTAGTTTTCCAAACGTAGCCTCATTATATTAGTTTTTAATTTAGAACCAATATCTAGTCTATTGTGCAGTTGATTATATTGCTTTGTAGTGCAATGTACTTCAATGCTTTGCTAATAAATCTAGTAAGATGTATTGTATATCCTTCTCCACTTCATCCTTATGCAACTGATAACACTTTGACTAAAGAATTATAACATATCTAGTCTATCCTTTATGCCTGATGAATTTTTCAAAGCGTGTTCATTAGATGCGACTACGCTCAGAACTGCAGAGTTGACTTCCTTTAAAATTTTCTTTCGGATGCAAGGGTCTGTTGATTCCACAAAACATCTTCTGGAGCACGAGGATGTGAGCTTTGAATCGGTTTCTTCTGCTCGCTATACGCTCAATGTTGTAGGAATTCTCTTCTCAGTTCTCGAAAATTGTCTTTGCAGCTAGAGGAAACGGATCACGCTAAACTATTGGGTTATTTTAAAAAATCTGCAACACTTCATACTCCCGATTCTATAATACAATAATGCTAGTAGGTTGGTCCGAAAGTCTTGCACAGAATTTCATACATTTTTTTTCAAAGAAAGTTAACTTTATTGTGAATAGGTATCAATTAAAACAAATAAATAAATTAACAAAATAACTACCATCATGATTCACCAGGGGTGCGGTTCATTAACGCTGACCAGGTTAGCGCGCTAGCCGCTGGCTAGTAAACCAGCTGGTTAGCGTAACCACAGGGCAGACGCAACCTGCGATGCATTAGCGTGCAAGCAGGTTAGGGTTGTTAACCAGCCAGCAGCCCATCAATAACCGCATTTTGGCTCGCCATTCTTCTGTAGAAACACTTTTTTTTTCGCATATCTTATCAGATAGTTTCCCAACTAGTATCTAATTATTACACATTTAGTAATAGTGCATAATCATTGAAACTTCTGTACTGGAGTAAGACAATTACTCTGCATTTTACATAGGAATATCTGACTAGTTAAAACACATTTGATTTCGTCAATGATTTGAAAACCAGGAATTTTCAACTATTCCAAATATTAGTAATTTCTGGAACATTCCATTTTTGAATTGCCCGAATAATGCACCTTCTTAAACGTATGTATGAACAAATTGTTTGAATAATGGACTTTCGATTGCACAAATGAATGAGCAGTTCGAACCATCAACTTTATTTTGTGAGCGTCGACAGTCATTTCGGATTTTACAACCTTTGTAGTGTCTTAAATCTATGGAAATTTTTAGTATTTTGCTAGCAAGGTTTAGTGCAATCCTCAGTCATTATCTTGTTTTCGATCCTTTTCTTTCCATGGAGAATCTGAAATACATCTACTGAGAGATAAATGAACTCGCATCGCATCAATCAAGCTTCAAAAGTCTGGGTTTTTATTGCTAATGATTTCATCAGATTTCCAGTATTATGAGTTTCATCTTAAGTTTTCAGTTTTGCTAACAGTTTTACAAAAATTCGGAAATTTTCGCCTTACTAATTATGAGACCATTACGTGCTTCAATTTTGTTTTATTTCACAAACTTCATTTTTCACGAAAAGGCAGTTTTAGACGAAAATTGTACAGCAGTAAATTGAGCAAGTGACAATTAAATAAATCGGAATGGCGTGATATTGTAGGCAATTTTTCGACTGGTAACTGCCTAGCCAATTGCTAGCCGCACCTTCGGACGTTAGGTTGGAACTGGCCCGTCGGTGACCCGTCAATGACCAACCCGTGCGCTCATGAATCGCAGCTAGCGCCAGGACGGACTCAAACCAGGCCGTAGCCACAGGTTACGCGTTAATGAATCGCACTCCAGGTGTGGCCAATGCTACATTAGCGCATCACGTCCAGAGGTCAAGAATTCTGGCAGCTGCTAGTCAAACAAGCCTGAAATCTCACTTTCTAGTTTAGTCTGATCATCGAATTTTTCTTCTCGTGAATTCAGCTTCAGTGCTCCAAACAAGTGGTAGTCAGACGGAGTCATGCCGGGAAAATAAGCAGAGTGAGGTAGAACTTTCCAACCTAGTTCGGCAGTTTTTTGGCAAGGAAGATTTGCCATGTGAGATCGAGCGTTGTGATGCAGTAGAGCAACATAGTCAATTTTTCCCGCCCCAGGCGAGTTGCGGCTGCCAATTGATATAGTTAAAAAGAGTAGACTTAGGCAGTCACGGTGGCACAGGTGTCAGCATTTCTCGATACAGCATTCCATCGGAATCTCACCACCAACACATCGCAACCTTCCTTCGTGCAGTTCTCTTCTCGGCTGCTTTGGAGGTGATGCGTCACGCGGAAACCAACGTCACTGTTGTGTATGGTTAACGCACAGCCTCGAACTCCTTGGAGTTGTCCGACGCTGCTGTAAGCTGCACCCAGATGTGTTCTACAGTTCACATGTAGTGGCATTCTGATTCAAAGCCTATTAGATTTTGGATCCTAGAAAATATGTTGATGCAACACCTTCGGACCAACCTAACAGGTGCATGAGATTCCATGTATGCATAAGATAGAGTGCTTCTATAACTTCCACCTGCACACCAAATAAGGGACATCTTTCGACTTGTAAATATTAG
>KN726986.1:19042-33129 GCA_000816745.1 Ancylostoma duodenale
ATTTCGTCAATCTTCATGCTTTTCTGAGCCTTTTGAGAAAAAGAACAACGGTCGAATCGTCCATGTTGAAGACTTCGGACAACATTTCCATTGTCAAGCTTTCATCCTCTTTCACGGCTGCCCAAAATTCTTAGTGCTCGGAATTTGATGGCCAACCTCTTCTTTCTCAATCTGTGAAGCTCGTATTTTATGAATTCGAACAATCCTTCAATTTAGCTCTGCTGATTGATCCATTTTTGAAAAGCTCGCTGCGATCCCGGAATGACTGTGCTGCGTACCAACTTTTCCCGAAGTGATAAAGCATGTTCTAGGGAATCTGGTTTCGGCTTTTGATAACGCCTGTAATAAGTGGAAAGAGAGGATTGTTTTCGTGAAAAGTCCGATTGAAAAGCTCCGCTTTTCATCGAGGAAAGAAGACGCGAAAAAAGCCGCATTCCTAATAATAATGAGGTAAGAAATTGAGAAGCTCCGTGCCGTGTCGGATGACCATCATCCGGCTATTCTCTCTCATCCTACACTTGGAGGACATTTCGATGAAAGAGACTTCAAGAATTGGTTCGAATATATTCAAAGGTTACTATTATTCGATTTCGAATATACTCGAATAATAGGACCTGATCGGATATTCGGTTATGCGATGACTTGACTAATCGAACTTTCCAAATATTCATCCGAATACTCAGTCGTAACTATTCTGAGTACCACCATCTCAGGCCACTCAGCAATTTCTTGTGAAAATGAAGTTTTGTCAAGTGAGCTAGCCCAAATCTTGGGAGCCCGAGTTCCTCGGTAGGCAGCCAATGGAGTTCTGCCGTACATTGCTGATTTTATTGTTGTACTTGTCATAGAACTTCTTGAGCAACTCAATAGTGAGCATTTATCGCTTGCTTCTTAAATATTTTTGTTAAATATGCTTGCAAAGTATGGAGAAGGAGGAAAGTCTGGACACAGTTGTCAACTACTGCTGCGACTGTACACCGCCTTGTTTTCAGCAGATGTTAAGTGGTGATAAAGCCTAATTAACTCAGAATAAACATATCTTAAAATAAGAAAGGGAACAGTACAGTATTAATGAGAACTAGCCTACAGTATTAATGAGAACTAGCCCGTCTGCTCTGACCACATTGGGTGACGGAAATGACGACAAACAATTCTAAAAACAAAAAATGGAAGGATGAGTGAGAAAGATAGAACCAAAGCGACTCGAGCTCAAAGCTTCCAAAAAAAAAACCTCTCAAAGAGGGCATCTGTGCTTCGGAGATGGTAGAATCACGATAGAGAACAATAACTCAAGAGCAATAATAAAATCAGCGTTTCTAGACAAATACGCAAAGGCAGAAGATATGATGGAATAAACCGAAAAGCACTGATCTGCTGCCAGTTCCCCTCATATACATATAAATTACTTGCTTCTTCAGATTAAGAGATTATTTTCCAGAAAGTTGGACAATTTACTTTTTTTACTAAGCAAACCCTCAAAAAGCATACTCAACGCTAAGAAGCAGATGCTTATGGAGACTGAAATCTTTGACGATTTCCTTTTCCTGTAAATTTAATTGATAGAAAACTCTTTTCTTCAAGGGAGGACATCGAGTTTTAAACCATCTCCTCCAATGATCGATCTCCTTAAGAAATGTCTTTTCTGTACCATCAATGTTTTCCTGCACTGGCATTTGCTGTACGTACTTATCAGTGTGGGATATCTGGCAACATGCGCAAGCGCTGGGTAGAGGCGGCGCCAGCTCTCTCGGCACAGCTTTGCCTTCCACAATCAGAACCACTCGCATCAGCTCAGTTCACTTTTCTTGAATAAAGCACACATTTCTCCATTTCACATTATTCAAGCAAGAGCAACATCTTATTCTCAGATTTTTCTATGCAGAAAGCTCATTCAACCTGGATTCAATGAGGATAAGCGATGTGCTTGATTACAATTGCAATAAATTTACCCATTTAAATTGCAGAAGAATGACTGATAATCCACTTGGGAATGAGGGTCAGCTTAGAGCTGAGAGCCCAGAAGCTAAAGCCGAAGGAAGCGAAGAAAGCGGATGTGGAAATGGAATCGAAATACACGTGACCGCGGCTCCACAGGAAGTAATACAACGGCAAGTCAGACTTCTCACGCGAGTCAAGCGAGACATGAGGGCATTGTTGGAAAAAATCGACAATAACACTGTAAGTTCAGTTTGCTCTATTCTGTATATACTATAGCTATGTATCTTACCGCACATATTGTGCCAAAACACATACTTAGACAATTAAATAAAGAACTAAAGGCATTTGAAACAATAATCGAACTGATATTTCTTCTAAAAACTTGAAATTTCCATTTCAGTTTCTTCTGAACAACATAGTCTACCGGCTCGAAGTTATTGAGAGAAAGCTCAACGATTTCCTGGAATCGAGAGGGAATTTCGAAGCCAACGCATCATACACCAACCAAATAAATGGCATAAGCGAAGAGCATTAGAACTCTCTTCGTATGATCTTGATGGTACGACCTTCTTTCGGAATTTTGTTGTTTTAGAGAAAGAACTGTATTATTTTATGATGTTAGACGTATTTTTCTAGGGAAACGAGTACGTAATGCTGTTGTTAAACTTTTCATCTTGGTACAATTCATTCAAACGCAAATGGAATTGGAAAAGATGCGGTCGAGATTCAACAACTCATAACCGAGCAAGAAAATGCAAGGAATGCAAGCAAGGAAATGTAGGGAATGCAAGTAAGGAAATGCAAAGAACTCAATCAAGGAAAAGTGAAAATTTACAACCAAAGAAATGCAAGGTAATGAGAAGACGTTTAAGGTAATTAAAAATAATGCACATAGAAGCAAGGTACGTAATGCAAGAGCGCAAATTAGAGAATCTGAGGTAGCGTAAATGCAAGCAAAAAATGAAGGGTAATGGTAATGGAGGGGGGGGGGTGGTAATGAGAATGCGAGCAAGGAAAATTTTTGAAAATGCATAGGAGGAAATTTAAGGTAAAGAGAATACAAGGGAAATCAAAAAATATAGGTAAGAAAGTTCAGGGTAATGTGTATGCTAGCAAAAAATCAAGGTAGTAAGAGCACAAGTAATGAAATTTCAAAAGTTCAACAAGGGAAAAGTAAGTTAGGGAAAAGCACGTAGGGAAGTTTGAGGCAATAAGGATGCAGGTAAGGGAATATAACTGCTGTATGTAAGTAAAGGCAAAGTTCATGCAAGGTAACTTACAATAGTGGGAATTCAAGTATTAAGGAAATGTTAGGTAATGCTGCGCAAGACGTGCAATTGTAAGATAAAGTAAGTAAGTGAGATGTGAAACTGATAAGTAATTTGAAGATCTAAAACTTGTAACTGTAAATCAGTGTAAACAGACAGAACAGCCATCTTTATTGAGGTAACGTAAAGATTTGAAACGTGATCGGAAATTGGGAAGTGGAAAATTATGTAAAGCATACAGTAATTGACGTGCACAATTCTTAGTATTTCATCTTCTGTTGTATGTTTTTTTTAAAATTCTCATGTGATTGTGCGAGTTGTGATGCAATAAATTGTGACGATGCCTCGTCCATTTTGTACTTATACGTATAATATGTTACCTTTCCGCGAGTGACTCTAAGCTTCTCTTTTTTACCTACTTACACCAAGTATCAGTAAGATGGGTCTTGAAATATGCGAATTGTTGAAGCTACGACTGGAAAATCATTACCATACCACATAATTAGTTTCCTCATTTTCATGGAAAGTATCTGGTAAGATTGGTCCAGCAAAGCTGCATCGTTTGTACTTATGAAGCTGTGATTAATCGCTCTTGAGTTTGCATTGAATCCGCTGGAAGGTTCTGAGGCTGATATGTTGAGTTTTGAGGCTTAGGTATGCATTAACTTTTTCTAAAACAATTTTTCCGTGCCATGCTTACGTATAGATGCATTGATTTGATATAATGAGCTGAGTAGTAAGTTCTGTTTTCCAGTAGCAATCACATCCCAAATTAAGTATCTTGTCGGTAATCAACTGTGAAATAGAAGTAATGCATTCGCCATTGTTGATGAATATCTAGCAACATCCTGTGTGAAAATTCATGGTAACACCGCACTAACAATAGCGATTTCGGACCAAAAAATTGCTTTACTGCATCAATCACGTAGTTACGATCAGTAAGGTTCACTAACCCAAATGTGAATAATAAGTGATCTGGAGCAGCAACAATCTGTGGTGAGATTTGTGAATGTGCTGAAGAAAATGCTAACCTTCCAGCAAAACGAAGGTACACAGACGATTTTCGCAAGCAAAAATCAGTGCATTTTATCTTTTTACCTGGACACTTCACTACAACAAGTCACGGAAATGGACGTGGAGGGAAGAAATACGGCAACTTTTGTTGAGCGAAAATATTAATGGGGGACTAGTTGGAAGATTGCAATCTTCTTAGGCTTTGTTCATGGATCCCGATCAAGCTCGTTAATTGTACATAGCAGACCAATTAATTGTAGCAGTTCTGAAGAATTTATGGCAAGGTCATGAGTGATGGTGCCTTCGCGAAGCGATAGCCGATTTTTGACATCCTTTGTATTTTAGTTCTAGAAAGGAAGCTGCATGGGAGATGATTCTCTAGTGCCGGTTCAAAAACGTTACCAGGAATGTTTTGAGCTTCCCGCTCATCCAGTGTGGACGAGTTTTCCTTCCAAATATGGCAAATCTCCCTCTCTTTACTAGTGCCTCTTCTGCTAGCTGAGACGAGTCGTTCTAACACAATATACCCGTCTTCATTTTAAGGGTTCGTCACGTTTAGAAGAGTGGGTAGGCCCCAACGTTCCCGGACACGTTCACGAATATGGAACACCTCTCCAGGAAGCATTGCGTACGATTCATAACATACGGTCTGAAACCATCTCGTTGTGAGTAAACTTGAGACTGGAGAGATTTGGCTGAGAAATGGGCGGCACAATTTAAAAAAAAAAGTAAGAGTGGTGGAAGAGTTGTGGCTTCTGAATATGTCAGTGACTTCTTAACCAATCCAGAATTTGCTGAGAAGCTGTCCATTGTCAGGAGAGGATGTTATTTCTCGCTAGAATCTGTGAAGAGGATCTCCCGAATGTGACGATCAATATTGACAAGACGGTTGAAGCATGAATTCAGTGTGTACCAAACACTATCTTGTTACATGAAGACCCCACCAGTTTGTTGTCATTTCCAGCGCCAAGTCATCCGAGAATGAGGTCGAAAAGCTGGAAGCGGCACCTCACAGTCGACCTCCTTTATTCTTTATTTGCTTTCGTAGATAATCCTTCGAGGCGGTCGATCGCCACGGTAGCTTCCTGTCTACTTTCCTCTGTGCAGTTGCGCTAGCTACTGTCAACAAGGTAATATTGTCTTTTGTCTTTACGTCAATCCGCTAACACGTCTTCTTCCAGTGATTTGTAGTTCCCAACCCATATCTCTATAAGCACTATCTATGGGCACTAGTATAGGTACTCTCCTTACTGTATTTCTCATTTTCCTTCCGATCATCTTTTACATGCTGTGAATAAGTAGTGATGTAGTGTGTAGTAGCCTGGAGGGAAAATAATGAAAAACCTTTCTAATACAGCACATGTGCATGAAGGATGAAGTGTAGTTGTTAACTGTCTTTCCTCTCTTACGGTAAAGCGAATGGAGTGATGATTGGTGAGTGAATGCTGATGGCTGCTTTCTGATCACCAGATTCTCCTCGGAGACAGAACTACAAAAAATCCAGTTCCAATTTCCGACCCTCTGCTCTCCTAAAATCTTGAGAACTGCCGCATGTGGTTGCATTTTGATAGCATGCATATCTCTCACCGAAAACCGAAAAACCGAAAAACTACCACCCATTGTGAGTGAACAGCATAACCAGTTAATATTTTTGTAGCGTAAGTTATTGTGAAATAAAAAGGTGACGGCCTCTTTGTAAGCAACATACTCAACACATTCTTAAGAATGCTAGTGTTATTCGGATGTTCTTCTCCAAATTACGGAAGGAATTTGGTGAAACTCTGTACTTAATGTGCTGCGAAAATCCTAACTACTTAGGGGGCAAATGTTTTACAGTTACTGCAACTACAAGCCATGTGAATGCGATACAGATCTGTCCGGAAATTTCTATTCATGTCCTGAATTTTCTAGAGCTTCGCAACAAGGAAGAAGCATTTCATATGCATGCTGAGCACGCAAAAGACCTTGTTTCGCATGGTATTGGCATTTTCCTTTTCGAATTTGACTTTTCCTTGTAATTTATTACTTTGACCGTCTTTGAGGGTGTACCCTATATTACTGGATGTGTTCGAGATTTGCCTAGTGTTTTCTCTAACGTTTGCATGCGAAAGTGGAACACGAGTATGCACCTCGTCAGATCCAACCATCACAGCCCCATGAGCACAGATTGTGCATGCGCAGATCATTCAAACTTCTCCAGTTGTAAAGTGAAAATGTACTCTGCATCTGCGAGGGGACAGCGTTCACTGCGCAGTCATCGGCCCATATATACGCCTCGCCTGGCAAGTTTCGATGAGGTTCCGACGAGCTTCTCTCTCCGCTTCGATGAAGTAAGTTTGCCGAAGGACTTCAAGCAACAAATTCACTGTCCTTGAGTATCGAAAAACTTAATAGGCAATTTACTTCAGGCAGGAGGAAGAAACTGAGCATAGCACTCTCAACATTGCTGACTTTGTTTTGAACCCTTTTCTGTTAGGAATCGGTACACGCTCCTTCACTAGCCATACTTCGTCGCGATTCAGCTCTGGGCCAAACATTTAGAAAATGGTCTAGTGTTTTGAGAACAGCGTACTCAATTCTGGAACAATATTCACGGGGTCCCTTCACAAGAACCGTAGCATCTGACTGAATCAATTCTGTATACGAAGGAATTGACAAAATTATCTGTTGCTGGGTATGACTGTCTCATTAAAATTCACAGTAGCGCTCGTCTTGTCCATTTCAACACAGTTGCTCAGATCTCACTATCTAAGCACTCACGATATGACGTTTTCTGACAAAGGCACGCTCAAGTGGTCGCAGATTGCTCTGAAATTGATATATTTGTGCATATTTTTGCTGAAATCATCCACTAGTATTGTTTCGTTATTATTTGAGGTTGTCCTAATAATGAAGCATCCCATTCCCTCACTACGTAAAATGTCTAACTAGAGTATTCCAGCTTACAACTAGTGCGCAAGAATGAAGGGGAAAGTTGCTCAGAGTTTGCTCAATTATTTCTCCGCTAGTATCCTGCATTTCGGAGTGCTCTTCTCGCTTCCAAGTAGAGGGTGTCTTGAGTATTTTCTGGGTCTCGGTAGAAGGCCCCAGCTTAGTAGCTGCTGGTCTTGAAACATTTCAAGAAAATGTGGGTTGTTAAGCGCAACTTCAACCAACCAGAATCAACAAATTACTCAAGTGGAGCTTCAACTGATATACTACTTGAAAAGGGCAAGAGATGCTCTTTTCTTCGGTAGGCGCGATTTTTTCAATGAAAATGGATCAGAGGAAATAGGAGAGAGAAAAACTACGGCTACTCCATGCTTCCGTGGGAGCGAATTCTTATTTATTTTACTTTCGGAAATTCTTTTCTTCTGTGTCTCACTGTGTACATTTTTCAGTCAACACTGTGCTTCATCTTCGCCCCATTTGTCGATCTTTAAAAAATATCTTAAGGAATAATTCAATGAATGACCTTCACCTTTTCTGAACTTCATCTGCTTCAATTACACAATCGCGAGCTTTGATGATGTAGAAAAATGCGGACCTGCAATTCATTACTGTGCAAGTAAAGTTTAATGGCTCCATGCATCCATCTCATGAACAAGACAAGAGACATCACCTGATTCTCATGAGCTGTACATGGAAAGGTGTACCAATTTTTGACACTGACCAACCCCCTCGTTTGGTTTCCCATGCCTTTTGATAAGGCTATACAAGTAAAGGGTCGTACTGGTGTAATTAAAGCTCTTCAATAGACTAGAAAAGCTTCTGTACAGAATCATATGGAAGCATCTTTGTCACAGGCACCATACGTTATCTCAGCTATCTACTAAAGCAGTTTACTTTCTTTGGTCCTCATGATGCGCATTTTGGGCTTTTCCCTCGCGAGAAAGCAAACCAAAACGTGGGAAATACGTGATATTTCGCAATCATTTCCAAATATAGCTGATCCGCGCAGAAGGGTGGCGTACTACTCAAGCAGTCCTTCATGAAATTTTAGCCACGTTTTTTCTATTTTCTAAAAGTCCCTTCAGAGTAAGTTGTTGGGCTAACCTGCTTACGTATCTCCCGCGCTCTAACGTTCCTTTCCCAAGAAAACGTGGTAAAATTCGAATTACACGCGGCAATCTGAAATCAAATACTCCAATACTGCTTCCACCTTGGCTCCTCTTGGTGGTTAAAACTTCATACATCTGTGACCAACGTGGTCACGTTTACTGCTGGCCGAAAAGCATGGCGAAAAAGTGAGGTACTTTCTGAATATTTCAACAGAATCACTTCTCTGTCTCGTAACTTTTCCTTGAAATTGTCGCATATTCCTCTTGAACATATCCAGAGACGCATAGTTCAATCAAGACATGTACATCTAGGAGACGATAGTTAAACTGATAACAGTCTACATTGAAATTGAATGCCTCCATTACTCGAGATAATCTTCTCAGAATTTTTATGTTTCCTATTAAACGTACTACAGGCCGGACTATTCGAATATTTATTTTCAATTATTAAACATTAAAATTAATCAAAATAATATTTTTATCAATACCTTATTAATTTTATTCTTCCGTATGGGTCCCCAAACTGGAGAAGGTCCCAGTTTTTTTTTTTACACTACCCCGTGGGTAGGCATTTTTGGTTCCACCACTGCTTAGGAAATAAACCTCATTCGGAACATGTCGAAGTTATTGCTTAGATTCGAGGATCACAAAATTTGTTTACCTAGCATAATTAGATGAGTTTATTTCAATCGTTGGAGTCTTGCGTGCGTGTCTTGTGTTCATTCACTGCTCGCTCCTGCTCTCAAGCCATTCCTCTCTTGCCAAACTTGCTCCTCATCCTCCGCACTCCTTTGCCTCTTCGCGCTCTGATATTTGGAACAGTGAGATCTAAAAAGAAGCAAAATGATTATATTCATTTGAATGAACAACACTACGAACCTTCATCTACGTATGTATCACGGCACCCCTTAACTGTGTATACGTAATTGTTATTACCCTCAACTGACTCTACTCGACGTTGCACATAACGTCAGTGAATTTTGCTTTGTACTTCCTCGTTTTTAACGCTTCCACCGGAAGAGTCCAGGAATATAGCTAGTACGTCATATTTTCTGCAAACTTGTCGTATGTAGCTTTTCACTCTAAGACAAATGCTTTATTTCCGGTGATATTCTGCGTCTGATGTAGTCTATTTCGACTGTGTGGTCACTGTTAACGCAGTTATAATTTTGGGCCTGATCTTTAATGAATTAATAGCGAGGTCACCTATACTAAATAATATAAGAACAAACAAAATTCCATTCTACATTCTACACACACTAGGTCCAAAATTCATCACTCAATTCTGTTTTACTTTTAATTATTCCTTGCTTTCGTCACATCTTGTGTTCCTTTCGTGCCCACTTTGTTTAACCTAAATTTGAATGAAATAACAGTCTTCTTCCTAGTTTCCTTGCCTGCCGTAGGTGCACAGCCAGATTGTTACATGTGAGGATCCTGGTCTCCCATTCAGCGTTCAGAAGTAGTGCTAACAGGTTGAGGAGAAAGTAATGGAAGAAATGGCATCCGGATCAGCTCTTCGGCTCTAACTTCTGAGAGAGTTTCTCCCAGTGAACTGAGTGCACATCTTTCTAATCTATAACATTAATCAAAAGCATGGGTAGAACGCGGATTCTCTCTCCTCAGGATTGCGCAGGCTGCGGCTGGTCATGCAAAGGGACTCCCGCTCGAAAATGGTCAAAATCAAGGAGCTCTTTTTCGCCTATGAAGAAACTGAGCGGAGGGACGAGATAGTGATCAGAGAGTGACAAGGCAGGAGAGTAGGAATAATACGTTACCAGAGTGCAGGACAGTCCCGTTCGTTTGGGACAGGAAAAAAGTGAGGAAATTGGAGCGGAAAATAAGTGGCGTAGAGCAGGGTTTTTCGTTTCTGTCGTTTTTCTCCGTTGGTTCCCCTCCGTTTCCAGACCTGGCCTACCCGTATGGTAGCCGTGTCTGTCTTACCTTGCGGGAGCAATTCGAATCACAACAATCACTTCGCGTTGTGACGTGAGGGCGTCTTAGGCGTGACTCCTCATAATGGCCCATATGCCAAGACTCGAAGTAAATGGAGCGGTCCCATGTTTTGAGATATTTGGCCACTCTCTCCTTGATTGCACTGCTGTTGTTATTGACCCCAGTGCGTGCCAAGTTATTGCAGAGCAACTCATAATAGTGGTTGGGTCAAAATCATCCTTTCGCAACTGAAGGCGTAACTGCAGCAAGAAGCACTCCCTGGCCCTCGAATAGCCACAGAGTAATACTTTGGGTAATCTCCTACTATGTCAGCAGACTGTGCCTGATCGATTCAGAAGCAATGAGGAATACGAAAGTTTTGAAAAATTTCTTCCATTACTTTCTCCTCAACCTAATATTTGTTGAAATTTCACAGTCAACTTTGTTGAAATTTCACAGTCAACAAGTTCAGTGTTGTAGTGCGACCAACGCTAAAAGAACCACGACTGGAACCAAATATAATAGGTAGAGCCTTGAAGAAGTAGCACAACATCCACGCAAGCAATAGGAAAAGCTACAAGTACTCTAGGTATCCGGTGTGAAGGGATGCAAATCTGTACCTTCATGTATCAATTTAATGATAACAGTCGGAAAAACGATCGATGTGAAACATGAACATAAAACAGTGAAAAAATGTAGGCACGGGAGGAAGTCCTCTTGAGTGGTCCAGCTCTTCTTTTATACCGTCCATTTTGGCGCCCAAATTTTGGTTCTCCTCTTCTTGTGTGGTCTCTCGCGCAGCGCCTATTGGTTAGAGTAGGTCACGCGGGCGGGCTGGTCCGCACGCTGACCTACCTTTGCAATCTGATCTGAAATTTGACCATGTGAATCATAATATCCGGGAGGAATTTCCCATAAAGTTGCCACCGAATCGCAGTGTTGGAATGTGACGTGAGACCAAAAATACTTAACCCCTTCTGCAATTCTAGCTACTTCTACTAACTGTAATTTACAAGAGTTCGATTAAACCTTATTAAATGCACTCCACAGTGTTATCCTTCAACCGAGAGTCTTAAAGTAGGTCAGGGCAGTTATGCTGCGACTAGCGTAGAAGACACATAGGTACATATAAGAACATTACTTTGTACTATATAAGGCGCAAAAATGTGCATGATGTCATGTACACAGCGTAGTGGCTTCATTATACGATCCCCGATTTGACGTAATTATTTCAACATTCGAAAAAGATGATTCATCGGTCTCGGAAGTATTATCTAGCCACATCAAGGCATTTTGTTGTTTCCCTCTTGATACCATATTATTAAATTTCAGATGCCTAATCGAAAGTATTCGCTGCCGCCGGACATAACCGTCGAAAATCCGTTCAGCAAGAGAGAGGCTTGGATATTCGTCATCGTGTACTCATGTTGTGTGGTATTCCTCGTCTGTTTGTACGAGTATCTAATGCCAGTGTTCAATAACCCAACATATCCGTACTACAACTATGTACCCGACTACTCGTTCAAGCCACCAACGATCACATAACTTTTCTTGAATTTTACGATTGCGCTTCCTCACTTATAATTAGTCTTGTGCTCTAATAAAATGGTTTCCAATAATCTTTTTCATACTATGACATTTTTATAAGCGGTATCATCAACACTACCCTATTCTAAAGGCGTAAACAACTTAAAACAATGCTCGGTTTTGCATATGGAAAATGAGTATGCCACACGTGAAATTGCTTAAACAAGTTTTAAAACTTGTTTCTCCAGGAAAGGCTTCTTATCCCGCCGTTAGTATCGACAATTTTACTTTTGCAAAATTCTTACTTTTTACGACGTTTTGGCGGTGCTCACATGGTTATTAACAATTCAATCTCGGTTCATTCTATGGGAAATAAAAAATAGTCACTTTTTGCTATAACAACTCTATTCTGTTTCTATGACCAATGTATGTATACTGTCATGATTCTATTCATTCTACGGTTCACCTACCCGCAGTGAGCGTCCATGGAGGTGGCGAACTTGCGAACTTGCGAGCATATAGCAGCGCGATCGAGGCGCGCACTGGAATCGCTGCCATGCGCTACCTAGTAGCTAATCGTCACGATATTCATTTTTTCTGTTTTTGTGAGGTCGCCGAATAAGAAACGAAAAAAACAACTGAATATAGCTACGAATAGGCGCTTTACGACAATGCAAGACATCGCTAACGCTCTGCTGTGCACCCTTAAGCATACAAATTTGTCAGCACCATCTTCGCATGATCTTCCTTTGAAAATGCGCTGCTTGTAAGACAGTGATTGACCCCCCCCCTCGATTTAATTTTCGCTCCATAACCATGTCAATGACGGCTCGCCCATATTCGACAAGTCTCAGAGCCGATATCACTGACAGACGGTAATGCAGGGTGCCCATAGTACAGGGAACTCCAAACGGGCGTGTGCAAGGAGCGGGAACGCGCCGCGGCTCTCTTGGGCAGAGACACAGAGGTCCTGCATGCGGCCGTGGTTGTCTGTTTCTGCTAGCAGCAGATAACCCAAGCGCCACGCCGCGTCACGGTCCCTACTCTCGAACACGACCGTTTGGAGTTTCCTGTACATGTGGCAGCTATCTAAAACATTCCTTCCTAAACAAAAATGGCTCGATGTATGCCTGGAAGACCATTGCTTGCTGTTGATGTCACCACCTCTTCAGTGTTAGGCTGTGTAGCTGTTTATTCGCAAAGAAATGCTGCGTCATCACATCAGCAACAGTAAAGAGGTCAAAGTGGGTAAAGAACTCCATTGTCGAGCTGTTCATCTAAATTTAGTCACTGATCACATTGTTCATTTTCGATGCCGATTTCGTTGGAACGCTACTTTTCAAAGCCTATGTCTTGGGTAACAGTAAATAAATAGACTGAAAGAATTTTTTTGCGTGTTCGATGTAGTATACTGCGTTCATTCACACTGTGCACTCGTCAGCCCCATGGCCACGTTCTCAGTGGGGCGAGGTGTTGTGCCTAGCATATTCGTTTTCGTTGATCCCAATAGCTGATAAGCCTGCCACCATGCTCCAGCGCCAACAAGCCGTGGCGCTGACCGGTACGAGGTAGTTCACCTTCTAAAACTGCCCAGTATTATTTCTGTTGTTTTTAAAGCATTTTTTTGGTTTTGCAACAGAGAATGTACAGTCCTATTTTCACAAAATGAGCCTTCACAAATTCTATCACAACTTTGATCTGCGTTCTACGCTGCTTGTGTTCTATGGCATCGTCGCACTGTGGATCGCTTTGTTGCCTCCATGCTGCCATTCCATGCTTGTCTCATCCTGTGCGTAGCATCGTGGCAGTGCTGTTTTCGTTTGTTTCACAACCAGACTCGTGTTTATATGGACGCTGAATTATCAAAGTATAAGTAAAAATCGCAATTCAGCCCCGAGGTTGAAGGATTTGCTGCATATCTCCTACTCGCTGATGCGGGGAAGGGCGCGATACCGCCTGAAAATGAGTCTCCAAAGTTTCTCAAAAATGCTTTACAAAACAATTCCTCAGGTGAAAGACTTGAGCAGAATCCAGGTGCGTTCAAGCAGATCTCGCTCGTTTTTGACAGATGGTTTGCCACGCCAACTTCATCCGGTAAACTGATACACCCTTCTGAACACTTGTTTGCAGGCCATTTTGAAATTCTTTTGTTCGTTGCGTGTCTTGTGCTCTTCGATATCAGTTTTTTTTCCAAAGATCTTACTTTATCATCGCGTTCTTCAACAAAACTGTATTTTCCTTGGGATTCTCTCATACGCATAGAGACCCACAACTTCTCGAATTCAAATAAACCAATAAAATTATTTTTGCAGTATGAACGAGAACTGAAACATTCCGAACCATTCTCTGACTTTTTATTAGGGGT
>KN726987.1:14430-32194 GCA_000816745.1 Ancylostoma duodenale
GTGAACGAAATGTGAACTAAATTGAAGTGTGGTGCACGTAATTTTGCGTGGGTACATAAATTTGCGACGTTCAGCATGGCGCGATGGAGCGATGCGACGGCTTCACCACCCGTCGCGTCGCGCGTGTTGTGGCCGTCGCCGCGACGCCATCGCGTCGCGAAAAAGTATAAACACTCCTTTAGGGTGAGGGAGTGTTTACAAGCTTTCAGGCTGCACAATTTCAGCAGCAGGAAAACCACCCTTCCACTGTTGCGAAGCATCAAACGTCTCCATTAAAAAGATGGGCGGGTCCTGTGGGAGCTTTTTAGCGTCTCGGAAGTTGGGTGGTGGCCGGACCTATGTGGTCGGCTCATTTGGTGGATGCTTCTGCCTCATCCCTTGCTGAGGTCTAGATGCGATTGTGCAGTCACGATACCCGTTCATTTCGAGAAAGCTTGTGCACTAACATATAGATTAAACGCTTCAATGTAGCAAGCCATGACATTCCGTAATCAACTAATAGTTGATCAAAATCATCGAATAGTTAATCAGAATTTCTAGGTAACTCGCATGCCTTTACAATTATTCTCGAGATTTGCGAAAGGTAAGAGTGCTCCGATAGAAAACAGGTGTGCTGTAGACCAAAAGTTGTGAAAAAGCTAAGATACGGCTTCGCTGATGGGAAGCGGGTCTTGCTTGGCCTAATTGTGAGGAAAAACGCCAGAATAAGGGTTGACCGAAGGCTGAAGGGCCCTTTGTGACCCAATAGTGTGAAGCACACCAGTATACGGGTGCGCCATTATAGAATTGGTTAGCTTTGGCTCAGTAACGTGGAGAACGGCAGGATATGTGTCCACCAATGGACTAAGGGTCCGGTGTGCCGCAGCAGTGAGGACAACACCAGAATGTTGATCCACCAATGGAGGAAGCACCCGCCCTGGCCCAGTGGTGTGGAGAACACCAGGATGCGGGCTCGCTTTGGTCCAATAGTGTGGAAAATGCCAGGGTGCGAGTCCCATGGAGAAGGGGTCTGGCTAAGCCTCACTGTGAGGAAGACGCCAGACTGCGGGTCGTAAGGGGGCTAGAGCGGCTAGAGATACGGGGCGGCACTCATAGACACAGCAATCTTGAGGCGCAGACTGAAGGGCGAAATGGCAGATTTCTAGGGACTCAGGCACGTTCGTTTCGGGACACACCAATTTCGTCACTGCTGGCTCTCCCGCATGCACGGGGTAGGGTTTTCATCATCTTTGCTGGCGGTCTCGCAGCATAGGAGTGAGGGAGTGTTTACAAGCTTTCAGGCTGCACAATGTACGCATCATGAAAACCACCCTACACTGTTGCGACCTCCAGTGAAGAAATGGGCGGGTTCTATGAGAGCTGCAGCATCTTGGAAGCTTGGTGGGGCTGGATCTACGCGGATGTCCACCTGGTGGATGCTATTGTCGCATCCCCTGCTGAATTCCTCCAGCGATTGTGCAGTCAGGACATGCGCGCGTTCCGAGAAAGCTTCTGCACTAATACACAGAGTAAAAGCCTCACTGTATCATTAAGGCATGACATTGTGTAGCCAATCAACAAATCGTTGATCAAAATCAACAAATACTCAGCCCAAATTTCTGAATAACCCCAAGCCTTTACCATTATTCTCGAGATTCACAAAGGGCACGGGTGTTCGTATAGAAAACAGGTGTGCTGTGGCTTAAAAGTGGTGAAAAGGTTAGGGTACGGGTTCGTCCACGGAGACGAGGTCCGGTTTGGCCTAATTGTGAGGAAAAACACCTGAATAAGAGTTGACAGTTGACCTGGCTGAAGAGCCCATTGTGGCCCAATAGAGTGGAGCACACCAGCATAGGGGTCCGCCATTGTAGAATCGGTTCGCTCTGCCTCAATAACCTGGAGAACGCTAGGATATGGGTCCACCGATGGAGTAAGGGTCCAGTTTGGGCTAATAATGAGGAAAACACCAAAATGCTGATCCAGCTATGGAGAATGAGCCCGCCGTGGCCCAGTGGTGTGCGGGACGCCAGGATACGGGTCCACCGATGGAGGAAGGGCCCGCCGTGGGGCAGTGGTGTGGGGAACGGCAGGATACGGGTCCATCGATGGAGAAAGCCCGCTGCTGCGCAGTAGTATGGAAAACACTAGGATACCGCTTTGGTCGAACAGTGTTGGGAACGGTAGGATACAGTTGCGCCGATGGAGAACGTGTCTGCGTTGGCCTGATAGTGAGGAATACGCACGAATACGTCATACGATGGAGAACGGACTTCTCATGCTCTTTCTCAACCCATAATAAGGACTTCTTGTTTGGGCACATCCAAAGATTGGTTCTGCTTCTTCATCAATTTCCTAGAGATTAGGCAAGTGCGAAGTTTTTGCACATGCCCCAAGTGGCTGCCCCACTCCACTTTCTAGCGTCCCGAAGGGGCGCTACTTTAATAAATTGTAGGATTCTCTCCAAGAATGAAACCCGGAGAAAGAGAAATGTTAAAAGTCATAGCTTTGGTAAAATCATAAAGCCCGAATCACAATTTTTCTAGAGATTTCAGTGAGCCAATGTGATATCGAAAAAGCAGAAAGCAGTGCGAAGCCTTGAAAATCACAGCAGAAAGCATAGACGACAAGGAGCAGGTGATCGACACTAGAACTAGGGAGGAATAGGAAGGAATGAGAAGGAATACGTTATGTTCATGTAAAACAAACAAATTAGGCCCCTTCCTGCGACTGAAAACAAGCGCGAAGCCCACAGTGCTGGTTCGAATTTGGAAAACCGTATCGATCGCTATTCCGCAGCACTTTGCGAGCACTTGCAATCTTCATCGAATGACCTTAGATTTTCCGATCATAGCCCCAAGGCAGATCTTCTTCCTTTTTGCAGCACTGCCGGACTGTCTGAAAAAACTAGAGTTGCTCGATATCTTGAGTTTCTCGGTTTTCAAAGTTCCGCGAAGCTGTCCTGGGACCAATCGCAAAAAGATGGCTTTGCAGAAATTCCAGAGATTTGTCTGGCTAATTTTCACTCAGTTAGCTTTGGAAAAACTTTACACTGAAAAATAATTCAATAGCCGTTTTGAAAGAAAGAGTGAAATCTTGTCTTCCAGTGTAGAGTGAAGACTTTGCGAGCACTTGCGATCTTATTCGAATGATTTTCGAATAAGATCGCGAGTGTATTCGAATAGATGGCTATCCCTCGTCTGTGTCCATGTGTTTTGTAGTCGCGGATAGACATGGCCGGCCTACTCTGAATCCAAGCCTAGGTGGTGTTTCAGCCGCAATTTCACCTCCACTCTCTTTGGCGAGACGATTATCAGTGGGGTGGCGGTTTTGCACTTTGTTCGGTTATCACTCCGTCACGAGTCGTCATCATTAAAAGGTCTTTTTCTCCGTCATTAGGGTATTTTTAAAAGGACCCTGCACATGTTTCTCTTTGTTTCTTTTACCTTCTCTTTCTCTTTGTTCTTTCTCTTTCTCTTTGTTTCTTTTGCCTTCTCTTTCTCTTTGTTCTTTCTCTTTTTCTTTGTTTCCTTTGCCTAACGTGGTCTCCTTCTGTGCGTAGTTTATATTTAGCACATGCAGATATACAGTGTAGAGTACAATATAGATATACAATAGATATACAGTGTAGAGTGAAGATTCTTCACTGGAAGACAAGATTTCGCTCTTTCTTTCAAGCTGGCTATTTAACACAATGTATTTGGCCCATCCACACCCTACATACGAGTGTTCTGACAGTGTGTCATACAGTGGAAAATGCAAGACTCCATCAAAATAGAGTGTTTGTGGTCGAAATACCCCAAATTCAAACATTTGAGTGTATTTCACTCATATGAAGATAGAGTAAGATATAAAGCGTAGAGTACAATATAAAGTGTAGAGTACAATATGTATATATACAGTGTACAGATATACAGTGTAGAGTGCAATATAGATATACAATAGATATACAGTGTAGAGTGAAGACTCTACACTGGAAGACAAGATTTCACTCTTTCTTTCAAACTGGCTATTTAATTGTTTTTTAGTGTAGAAGTTTTTAATAAATTGGCTGTCGAAGAGCACCGTTGACTGAATCAATACAGCAATCCTTCACCCTCTCTCCTCTTGGTCTTCGCTGAGAGGACAACTGAGGAAGCTTTAATGCTCATATTTGGCCCATGCTGCAGATGAGCAGGAAGCTCATGATCTTATTTGTCTGAGTACAGCTCTCAAAACTTTGTTATTATGACATCATGACGTTCTAATTTGCTTCTCTCCTCTTTGTTAGGAAGTAATCAGAGCTGAGCTAAAATTTTATGCTTTCAGTTTCGTGCGAGATTAGTTGTGCTTTGACATTATAGAGCCAGGCAAGTAACTTCTTTCTTCTTGAAATCGTATTTGCAACCAATTGTCTTCATCTTCGGCATCTGCAATTTGATCCTTCTTATATACAACTGCGTATGCATAACTGCGAAAAAAAAAAACGTAACTTCGGATGGTCAATGAGACAAGCGTAATCTGTCTTGGAAACGGGCTCTTACTTACTTTTTTCAGTCGTTCCCCAATATCCCTTCCAGCATCGCGGAGCAACTCACAATGATCCTTGTATTTTTTGCTGAATGAAATACATATCGTTGTCCGATATACTTCCAGACATAAATACCTCTGATTTGTAATCGCAAGATATCCTATAAAGAGACGTACCTACTTCCATCATATTCCAGTACACCAGTGCCTTTTACTAGAGGGACGTGAACATGTTTCATCCAGAGGGCTGATTCGTGTTCCTTTTTACAGTAATACGGCTGTAAGATCGCTAGTTACCTCATATTGCTATGGCCTTCTTTTAGATTAATAGAATTTGGCATTGCCTGAAGTTCTGGGTAACAATTACAGGGTGCGGCATAAAAACTGTGTCAAAAATATTTGTTAATAACTTTTGTCACAGATGCTAGGACTCTAAGTGCTCTTCAATACCATTTAGCTAAACTCTTATAAACCACCACAATGGGAGATGCCTAACGTGGTCTGCTTCTGCTTCCGTGACGGAGGTTAGACTTAGCACATGCCCAACCGTTGGGGCCAGCAGACAACTTCGGAGGATTCCTTCCTTCCTCTTCCCTTTGAGCGGTCCCAGGTTTGTGACACCAGTTAGGTACTGAGCGCATGTCCACATTTCTACGATTACCAGTTATAACTACGATTACCAGTTGACACATCCGTACGATCGGTGTAAAGGAAGTTTGCACCCCATTCCTCTGCCGGAATGAGTTCATAAGGTTAAAGCAACAACGGTCCCTTTGTCTTCTGTGCTTCGTTTCTTGAAGCATTGCTGCTCTATCCTCTCTTCAACAAAGAGCTGTTTTTCCAACTCTAATTCAGTGTAGACATCAGGCATGGGGTCGCTTTGAAACATCAGCTTCAATGATTGTACGGGTAAAGTCTGATCTGCGAGAAAGACTCCTCCTACTGCATCTGATATCTTGGAGAACTGCCATTACACTGCACGATTTTGGCTGATGGAGCTCTGCTCCACTTTGAGTAGTGGGGCATCGTCCTAAGTGCCTCCCAAGTAGCATAACTGAACTCTGCCTTCTCTCGTGCTTCGTTGTGAAGGTGCTATTCCTGGTGCTTGTGGTGTTCAGTCTGAACCTCCTCGGCCATTGAGTTCATCACCGTCTGCAAAGCTCATGGCTCTGTGTGCACCTTACTATTCCATCTGATGGGCTCGTTTTTCCCCACCTGATGAGCTCATTTTTTGTGGATTTTCTTAAATTGTAGAACGGTGACATATGTGTGGCATGTAGTGGGAACAGTCCTTTAAAAGCATAGCAACGCAGTGCAAATTTAATGGCGCAGTTATATTGCTGCAGAAGATAGGCGACCAAGAAACAAGATTGTGCAGTGAAGCCTCAGAGGACGACCTTGCTTTTTTTAATCCGGACGAGTTGCAACGTTGACGTTGGTATGAGGTCATGAAACGTGGTGATAATACAGAGGGAGGAATAACAGTTTCAAAGATAACATCTTTGGTGAAGAGCTTCTTTGCAGTGGAGATGTAGCTTGCGACAAATTTTAACACAGTATTTAAGTCGCCTCTTGTGGTTTTGCCAGAAATCATGCAGAACTAAAATTGTGTGAAAAAATTCCACGAAGAAGAAATAATTAATGTCAATAATGTCAACAACGGGTGTGTTTAGCTGCAGCGAAAACCAGCACTGAAGTTTTCCACTGGAAATTCTTTCGTTAGGTCACAAGCTTCCGATGTGACTATTTGATTAGAAAATGTGCACTTAATTCAGCAATATCACTTGAGATATGAGGGAACGATGAGCACAAGACTACTGCGGAGGAACAACTCAGCAAATCAAGCAGTAGCGAAGCACCCAATGTAATTTCCCAATTTTGCGCTCTTGCTGCAAACCTAGACCTAAAAAATCGTGCAAAAATTTTTGAGAACAAACCATTTCGTCGAGTTTATATCCTGCACTGAGCACTACTGTTGAGTATAAATAAGCTCGATGACCTTTGTCTTTGTAGGGATAACCATCATCTGGGCAGCCGCGCAGAACATGTTCATCAATGGCAGTTCCTGTCTTGAGGAGAAGGAAGGCAATCTGTGCAGATCTCAGCTATGTAGTATAACTCAAAATGAGTTTATGGAAGGCGGGTGTGTATGTGTACAGCTTATCTCTACCACTTCAAAGAAAGGGTACTCACCACAACCAGCAAGCGAAAAAGAAGAATCATTGTGATTATGCCTCCTGTATTTTCTACCTTCCTTTTATAGAGAAGGATGCAGCGGACTTGACTAATTAAACAATTTGGTGGCAATGATACTGGTGGCACGATTTAGATTAAGGGTAATTAAAAACCGTTTGCAAAGTTGAGGACCGGTTATAAATTTCAATAGCACATTCTAAATTGAACTTTGGCTTAGGTCTCACCTAATTATGAGCACTACATTTCTCATTATCACGCCTAACCTTCCATTTCATAATCTTTCACGTGGCATGAATCAATGTTCATGTAAATGAACGTTTATTGGGTTGTTGCAGAATCGATGTCGGATTTTAACAGTTGAGTTTGAGGTGCCATAACTCGGCTAGAACTGAAATTTTTCATTCATTATTTGAATCAGCACATCTTCGCCATCATTCTGCTGAATTCTGGTTCTATCAGGCCTGAAACGGAATTTGTGGGAGCCAGCAACATAGGCAGAAGCACTTTGAGCTAGCGTTTTTTTTTTTGGTGGCCTATTCTTGTCTCTTAAGGATGAATCCAAGAACATGGATTTGTTGTTATCTGTAGGAGAACAGTCCACAGATTGTGGTTTTTGAAAGCGAGCCTCGATTTCCGCTTTTGACTTCTTGGAGATCGACTGGAGTGCGAAGGGGGGTCTTGTGTTTTTGTGAACACCAGAGGGTAGTTCAGGGATGACGCTCTTGTCCGTTTTGTTTACCACGTGAATCCTTCCGTGCCGAAAATAGGAAATTGATGAACTTGAGGGTAACTTCAAGATCTGAAACATCTTTTGGTGGTAGCTCCCACCAGTGCCTTCAAATCGGCGTCAGATTTGAGTTCATAACTCTGAGACACGCATCTCCAAAACAGCATTACTTGATCCAACAATGGGCTAAGATTCCATTTGACACTGACTCCCGCATACATTGGTAATACTCCTCTCTCTAGCTTTTGCGTTGTTACTGAGCTCGACTGCATGGTACAGTTTGAGACGAGTTTTTACTAACGACCACACTTCGATTCACCCACGAGAATGCCATTAAAAGTGGAAAGATCCGGGTGAAAATGAAAGGGCAGAATGAGAAAGAAATAACATTTCAAATAAGTACCGAATGTGCGGCTGAAACACCACTTTTTTTCTCGGCGTAATAGTCCAAAGAAACTGGCTTTCTCTTAAAAATTCCGGAGCAGAAATAGGAACCAGAACTTGAGAATATTTGGAAAAGCGTGAAAGAAGGCGAGGTCATCAGTGGGTTAAAAAGCGCCCTAACGTTTGAATACGTCAACCTAAGAACGTGAAAAGGGTTATGCCAGCATGAAAGACTTCCCGGTCTTACCCAAATTTTTGGAAATAATTCAACGCCAAGAACTTGTTTATACCAAGGTAAACACAGTGACTAGTGACTATCGACTGTCAATGGAAGCGATGATGGATATTCGCTAGCAAATATCTGTATAGTGCATCACACTTATCGAATAGACTCAACAATGCATTGATCCTATATGTGTTTACAGTTTGAGACGAGATTTGGCTAACAACCATATTTTGATTCACCCACGAGAATTCCAACAAAAGTGGATTGGTACGGATGGAATGGAAGAGCAGAAAGAGGAAGAAATAACCTTTCAAATAACTACCGAATATGCGATTGATTCGTCACCTTTCTTTCCAGAGTATTATTCCAAAGTTCGTAGTTCAAAAATTCGACACCGATTTTGCAACAACCTAATATATTAGACTAGCGTCCCTAGGGACGCTAGCAAGTCTTGATACGGCAGCCATTTGAGTTTTACTGCAAACTTTACTCATAGTCTTCTCTAAGACAGATTCATTATATTATCACAGCGGTGTCACCGTGGCAAAGCAACGCTGACCGACGAAAAATCGCTCCCCACACCATTCACTGCCTCACGTCGTGGACAACGCAGTGGCGGAAAAGTGAGGAACGAAGGTCCCATCGCCAGACCTGACGTCGTCGAAGTGGGCTTAAACAGAGTGTGTCAGCTCGTTGCGTGTGTATCAAGAGACCCTAGGACCTTCTTGTCACGCTGATTCCAACGATGTACGTCAAAACGCATGACAGTGCCGAAAACCCGGCTTTTGGAGGGTTCGAAAGTGCACTTTATGGATCACCTGGTAGAGCGGCCCGGTTGAGTGCTGGCTGCCCGCCACAGCAGCAGCGTTGGCCAACACATCTTGACGTGTCCGTTCCACAAGATCAACCGCTTACGCGGCCACTCAGCTCGAGAAACTGTTCCAAATCCTCTCTCGAAAAACGTCTACTTTGTATGTAACTTCAACAAAAATCGTGGGTGCTAGCGAGTGTGAGCAGAAGTGTGATCCATCGGGCAATTTTCGAAAATACAAAGAAAAGTATAGAGCACGCGACGGGGATTCGCGTAGTTGCATCGCTGTATAACCTCCAACCACCACGAATCGAGCAGCGTTCGCACATGGTTCCAAATGTAGTCAACTGCTTTTGAACAATTTGCTCTGGCCGCGGCATATTAGGTACAATCGAAACTCGGAAGACCACTAAAACCCTTCAGATGACTCATGCTGTGCATAGTGCACGAAATATCGATCTATTGATTTTATAGATTTTTTGCCATTTTCGCTCCAGGACGGGCACGGACATGTACACAGTGATTTCCCAGTACGCTGAACACGAACACGAAAACCGTTTTGCACGAAATATTGATCTATCGATTTTACTGATTTCCGCTTTTCCATCACATGGGACTCTGAGGACACGTCTACTGTGGTTCCCCAACACGCTGGATATGAATATGGCAATTGATTTGCACGAATACATCGATTCAGTGTCATCGAAATAACTGCTGATTTTTCGCTCAAGGATCGGTGGAAAAAGGTCACTTGAGGTTTATACTAATATGCTGATCACGAAAATTATGAGCGTTTTTAGTAAATTTATCGACAGTAGCAATTGTCCTCCGCAGTATGAAATAGCCAGGATAGTAAAACACCCGAGCGAAGCCGGGTATGCCGTCTAGTTTACTATAATTTGATAATGTCTGGCCCCACTTTGCCAACATCATGAAAGCTGCACTCCAAGTGCTCAGTTGATGATGCTCTTTTACGTTCATCTTCTACCGAGCTTAAACGTTCTCCCAAAATTGGATGCCTTCTAATAACTATTAAATGAATCACTAATCGCTCAGGCTTCCGACCGCCTCGGCTAAAATTCAAATCGGATCGAATCATGACTGGCTATTGCATGTTCTTGTATATGTCCAGTGAATAAATAAATAAATCTAGAAAAAAAATGGCACCTTTTTTCTTAGCCTGGCGTTCTATTCCTAAGCGTTTAAGTCAAATATCTTCGATGTCACATCCATCTTCTTCCATCTTGTCGTAAGGGTGGAGGATATGTCATCTCATCGTCATCACTCTCCTCCAATTATGACATTAATCAAGTCCAGGCTTTGAAAGAAGTGTAGGGTAAGGGCGAGGACAGAGACGTGAAAGGACCAGTATCACAAATAAAAATTTCACTGGGATAGCTGAAAATTTAAGAATTTCAGTCACTTAAAACTGGTCATAAGTGTTTTAAATAGCTCGCGACCCGCAATTCTAAGTGGAGCTTTTGAACAGCAGTGATCTAATTCTTTAATCTTGGTAGTAAGAAATTTTTAGGATTTTCTTGTTTGTTAGTTTGACAGCCTAAGGGCTTTGGGACTTTTGCCGCGGGACTGCCTCTCGTGTTGAGGTTGTGTTCAAACCTCATCACGAACAAATTGTTCAAAAAAGTTTAGTGCATACCGCGAAACGGCAATTAATTTGCATCAGCCTGGTAATAACGAGAAAAGCTGTGACTAAAGCAAAGTGAAACCTAAGCTAAAACTCCGATCAGAGTTCGCTCTTGAAATTAAGTAATGATCGCTTTTAAAATTGGTGACCAAACATTGAAAATGTCGTTTAATTAGGCCTAATCCAAATTGTGTCACCAATACACACATTAACAAATAATTCTTCTAATTAGTAATGCCTGCTGCATTCTTTCATATAGAAGGGAGGCAGAAAATACATGAGCTATCATCACAATGTTTCTTCTACCTGATTTATTGCATGCGGTGAGTATGATTCCTATTGAACCGTGGAAGTAAACTTCACGTATGGGTTCTGTTACACATGCACTGTGCAAGTGGTTATCCTTCTTTCCATGTCACCATCTGTAGTTGGGAGCCAGGACTTGATTAATGGGTGCCATGGCGATAAATTGGAGCGCGATATGAAGGATTATGGTCATCGTGCGTTCTTGTACCTGGCAGTATTGACAAATGCGGGAGAAATCTCATTAGAGGTTGGTTTTCGAAAGTTTTTGAGCAGTTGTTTTGATGTTATAAGATTTGGAACATGAATATATAGTTGCCGCTCCTAACAGCATACAGGTTACAAGTTTCTGTACGCTTCGTAGCCTGTTTTCCGCGGCTATCTCCTGCTTTTTGGTCAGCTACGTCTTGTTTATCAATATCGCTGTCCGCTAACTTGGATGAGAATATCCTTGATTTCAAGAGTAGCAATAGATCCAAGCCACAGCTGAGCCTCTTTCTTGTACTTGGGAAAGCATTTTGTGGCATTTCCTCTCTAGTTCTCAGGTCACATCTAAAAACTAATGGCCATCGTCTTTTTCAGGGGGAAAGGTCCTCCATATATGAAAAGCAGCTATGAAAAGCGCAGTGTTTACCGGCCTTGTTCCTTCTAAGTTCCGTTTCTGGTAGTCGGTATTTATCAAAGTCCGTGACTGGAATGCATGGAGAGTATCGTTCTTCATTTTCGAGAAGTGCGCGTTGTTACCGCAACCACCAATGAACGCGCCCATTATTGCGCGTTTTCTCTTGTTCTGCCTCCTTTCCCTGCTCCAAGATTCTTTTATAAAGATTCCTATTTTCTTCATGATCATATTGACTCAGAAGTATTACGTAAAAATATTACAGATGTGACATTATTACGTTACCAATTAAGAGGGCCGCTGAGATTATTAAGGAGTAAGGATCTCTAAAACAGAATTATGCAGGAAAAAGCGCTGCTTACCGAGTATAGTATACCCTTACCGAGTATAGTAAAGATAATATAAAAACATTGCATTTGCAGGTTAAAATGACATGAAGAACGGCTTTCCCTGAAGATGTATTGCGAGCTCCAAAATAAACTGCCAGAAATTGAGGTTACACCAAAAGAAAGTCACGATGAATTTGTGGTAGTCTGCTCCCTAAACTAAGCACTACTTTTCCCCTGAATCCTTTCCAACTGAAAAGTATTGGTAGGATGTCAATGAAATGAAGTTTGGTGTGTTGGACCTGCGATGGTCAATGAAAAAACCTAGCGGCTTAACATGTGCAGTATCGTCCAGCAAGATGTCACATAAGTGTCGCAGTACGAATTAGCGAAACTATGGATAATATAGAAATCTGCCTCAGATATAATACTCAGCAGACCTCGCGCTCACCGTTTGCCACTTTATCGAACATCTTCCTTCGGAAAATTTGTTTAAAAACAACTATGTAGGGTACCGAAGATGTCTTCAGAGATTTCGTCAATGATGCATTTAAATTGGACGTGAAAATGACGTTTCTTACTACAAAAATTGCGGATAACAATGGCTTCAACTCGCAGGCTTGATTTTGGAACAAATTAGGTTGAAGTAAACGCTGGCAACAGCGCTCTATTTCTGCATTAATTTTGTTTTTATGCAGACGTTGTACAATAAACAATGACCACGCACCCTCTTCCTTTAGCACAATCTCAGCTTCTATATATTCATCTAACAACGTGAGCAGCTGTTTTCACCTGATGATGTGATTAACATTGTTACAGAAATATAACTGCGACGCTGAAAGAAATGCTTACAGTATTTTTACTGGAACTCTGGTTGGCCTGATCAAATGAAGCCACAGCTCCATCTTGCATATCTATTTGATGGGTATGGTCCTTTTCTTGGGTGCTTTACAACTATAATTCAGAGCAACAGTAGTGATGTGTTTTTCGCACTTTTGCGTAGAGGCAGTAAAATAGCTGCATATGTTCTAGAAAGGACAACAAATACGCCAATGTTTATGATTTCCTTGAGGATGCTGGTATATTCTTAGGAGAGAAAGTGAGGAATCTGGTGAGCACTTGTTCTAACTCGCTTCAAAGATGGAATATTGTTGTCTTATCAACCAATTCTCATTATTAGACTTTTTCCTCCTATGCTAACACGGATCTATTTGCAGCTCTCAAAGGACTTGACAATGCGACTTAACGAAATTGGTTGCCATTACGACTTCAAAACAGCGAAGAAAGCCGCCTGTGTTCTTTGGTTGAGTAAAGTAGAAAATTTTCGCCCATGAAAGTCCAGTAAACTCGATTCTGATAAACCTTTGAAGCAGTCAACTGTTTTTCAGAAGAACATTTAAAGTCACCGATTGAGGAAACGGATACCAAGAGATGCATGATTTGTATAATGGCCTCCTAACGAACCTTGTACCTGTACTTGTAACTCTCTCTTAACAACAAGCTTTCAGTTTTTGTCTTTCGAGTGCGTAAAAGGACTCAAAACTCGCTGAACTTTCCATAAGCTCTCACATTGAAACAAGAGCCAGATTCGTATTACCATTAGAGTTTCCTCGGCCTGCATCCCTATTTTGAGTTTGCGCTCTCTTGACTATTTAGCGGCACTTACGGACAACTTCTCCAAGAAATCTGAAAACAAAAAATAATGACTGAATATAGAACGAGGTAGGACAAATTCGAGGCAAAGAGAAAAGTGGTCTGAAGAATGCATACATATGTGCAGTCCAAACTTGTAAAAGACTGTTCACCCACGCTCCGCTTTTTCCAGGGTATAAATATACGTACGTGTTCTTTTTTTTCCTTCTGCAATGGCCTCTTCGTACTGCTCCTTGTCCTTAGAGCTAAAAGTCTCCTGTTTAGAAATAGATTCAAGTTGAACGGCGAGAAAAAAAAACCTTGGCTGTATGCTATTATTCTGACGAGAGGTCGTCCATGGGAGAATTCGAAGTCGAATACGATCAGGACTTGGTGCGTTTTCGAGAGGATTGAACCAAAAAGAAAATAAATCACTGATGCTGGCAAAAATATGGGAGTTTTTCGTGGTGCTCATAATATAGAAGTTGCATCGAACCGCACTGAGGGAGGCTCATGGTGGAGGGATAAGTCGACTGTAGCGTGGAAATCTACCAAGGTTTCGGATACCCCCCCCAAGGTGGGGTTTTGCACATTTTTTTCACTGCCTTGCATTGCATCGATGTTTGGCAGCGATTACACTGCTGGAGTAGTGATGTGGCTAAGGGCATGGTAATCGAACTCACAATCAGATGGTTGTTGTGAGTAAAATAATGATGCAATAATACAAAAGTATCAGATCATAGCAGCTACAGTAAGAACTGCGAACGAAGAAGTGCTTGTTCCAGCCGCATGGTCATCATCGGACGAAATCTGGAGAGGAGAAGTATTTGATCGAAGTTACAAATTCACATGGATGATATGTTTGCAAATTTTGTTTCCTTTACATGCTGCTGACAAGACGGTTTTTGACTATTTTGACGTACATACGTAAATAAAAGTCAGCTCTCGGAACTACTGTTTAGTTTTATTCCCCTGCTCAAACACTCGAACCGTGCGAGCGCTCCGAATTCAGGGCCGACCGAGCGAGCGCTGCACCTAAATTTATGGGCGGGGCTTCTCACCGTGCGAGCGCTGCACATGAACTTATGGGCGGAGCCTCATACCGTGCGAGCGCTCCGAACTCAGGATCGACCGTGCGAGCGCTGCACCTAAATTCTTGGAAATGATGCGGGACTACGTGGAAGGTACTATTTCTCTGTTTTACATTTCTGAGATCGGCGGCTTATCGGATGGGCCTGCTTTGAGTCCGATCGACGACAGCAGCGACGAAGGTAAGTTTTCAATTCATAGTCTCAGTTATGGTGGTAATCTGTCTGAAAACTGCGCTAAGCTTTGTTTTAGAATTAAAGGGGATATTGCTGGTCAAAACCTTCTGTGGCAAATTCACACCAATTTTGGGCGTCCTTTTCTCTAAAGGTATTAGCCGGCCATTCTCGGAGTGACTTCTCTGGGCTCCGCCGCGTTTCTTACCCAGGCAGCCGCATGACCCTTCACAGCATTGCCTGGGGAAGGTCACCCGAATCGGCGTCTCACCAAGGCCCGCCTCTTGCCCAATCTACTCTGAATCCAACCGCGCGCGGCGTTTGCGATGCGAGAACGCGACGAATTGCTTAAGTTCGTTAAAATAGGTCCAGGAAAACGAGGAGAATTAAAAATTGATTTAGAAAGCAAGTCGAAGAACAACAGAAAACTGTTTAACCTCTTTATTTTCTGAGTTTTTTTTAGGAAAAATTAATGAGTAGTGGAACTCGAGAAGTGTGATTTTGTGGTACCAGTCCTACCTGTCCTGCGTCAGTTTAAAAGAAAACTCCTATAAGCATTTCTGACATTTTAGCTCACTATTTCTTCCAAACTCGGTGTCAACATTGCTTCATCAGATTGTGGAACTCAGGCCTCCTTGAAATCAGCTGGATAGGGCCTTCTGAAGTTTAGTAAAATCTGAGGCAACACAGAAGCTGAAAGTCTTACGCTAGTCAGGTAAAAACAAGTCAATTTTGTTAGAATTCAGTAGAATGAACTAAATAAAATTAAAGAAAACGCATGCGTCAGGTTCATGTGACTTCGTATAACTCTGAGCGGCATGAGGTCTCGGCACCGCTGAACAATCTTATAATAGCTTGATACAAAGAATGACAAGAAGCATACAACTTCATTTATGGAAAAAAAATTGAGGTAGGGTGTCAGAATTGCTTATTAAGGTTTAGTTTTCAACTGACGTCCGATAGGCACTTGTCAATCACTGGCCACCAAATCACTTTTTCAAGATTTCTAGGACAACTTTTTCTCAGGGAAAACGAATCATTTAATGGTGAATTATAATAATTTCGCCTGGATGTTAACAAACTACCATGGAAGTTAAATGTCAACTCTTATAAAACTTTAGGCTCCCGAACTTTACTTTGACTGTAGAGTTACACTTGTTTTTCGCATGTTTGAAATAAACATGAATTCGAATCAATATCTGTGCTAACGAACGTTGGTGGCATAATGATGCCTCCACCGATATATCCCCATTCTGCGTTTTCCCTTCGGCTAGCCCCCGGGATAGTAATTATGCCTCCGAGATGGTTTTCACACCTCAGATGCACTAGTGAGCATAAGTGTGTCACCAAACATGGCCAATATTGCGGCGACGCGGCGAGGAGGCGGGCAAGGGGTGGGACTGATCTGAGATCAATCAGCCGGATACGGTATCGGTGACTGCCAGTGGCGCTCACACTTGGCTCGCACCTCTAATTATCCGGCTGTCTGGGTAAGAAAAACGCGACGAGCTCCTTCTCTGAGTGAAGAATACAAGACGCAGTTGCACGCTTCATGTAAACTCGCTTTGTTCGAACTACAGTACATCTTTCTATACCCATTTTTGAATCCGGGATTGCGTCCCGGACCAGACTCGTTCTCATCGGCTCAGGTGAGGCTCCTCTTGGACACCACCGGAAGTGATGGTGGGCTGAGATAAGTTTCAGGTTATAGGACGAGAAGTAAAAGAAAAAAGAAAAGCGAATAAGAAGCCTTCCATCCGCACTCGCACCGCCCGAGCGCACGCCGAGTACAGGCCGTACGGTCAGTACGGTCACCGCAGATAGCTGGCAAGAGAAGTGGGAGCAGTCGTGATGTTTACTGTGTTTCAGAGGTCGCAAGTAGTTCTCGTTTCGTACGTGACCGATCCAAAGCAGTGACTCGAGGGACATGGCAGACCGTGCGAGGGCTCCCCCATAATTCTGCGAGCGCTCAGCAATGACCGTACGAGCGCTCTTCAATGACCTTACCACAAACGCCTGCGGGGAGAGCTCAGACGGTCACTGCAGAGCGCTCGGACGGTTCCCTGTTTGAGACCGTACCACCCGCGCTGGCGAGGAGCGCTCGGACGGTAATTGCAGAGCGCTTGCACGGTTCGAGTGTCTGACAAGGGAAGGATACCAAACGTCTGTGGCACTTCAAAATGGAATGTGCCTCATAATGTGAAGTTGACAACGCTGATCTCGAATATGTTTTCCACTAGTGCCCAATGCTACTGCGAAGGAAGTTATAGCCTTGTCTGTGCAGTACATCCCAACATACAGTTTCTGCATCCACCTACCGTAATCCCACAAAATATGCATTGCTGTGCAAAATGGGCACAGAATTCGTGGTCAGCAGCTTAAATAAACCCGTATGCAAAATTCCAGCGAAAAAAAGCAAAAATTTCGGTTAGGTGATTACACCTTGATCACTTACTACTACTAGCACTCACGAGGCAGCGATCATTGAGTATAGCGTAATTTAGACATCTCTCAGAATCCATCCAAATTTTTCACAGAGGGGTAGTTTAAGGCGCTGATCACGACCATCAACATCATTTTGCATGGCACTACCATTTTAATGACGAAATTCAACAATTTCATTCGCTTTTCTACAGTAATTGCAGTTAATTCTACCGTGAACCTATAAAAATGGAGCGAATTCGCAAAATGGATACCATATTCGAGTTCAGCACTCCAAATAACACTATTACGGAAAATTTCAGCGAGATTGAATTCCTTGGAAATTTAGGCTCACGTGAGTCCATTAGCATATTCGCTGTTAACAAAGTCGGGGTGGTGAGAATCATTCAAAATGCTTCCAAGCTTTCAGAATATCTAATTATAGGTAGAATAGATTTTCACAGGAATACAGTAAGTGAGAGAAAAATGCAAAAGTGCGGTCTCCGAGGGGAATTGAACCTCCGAGAGCATCCATAAGAATCGAGACACTTACCACTACGCCATCCTTATTTTATGAGTATCTACTTATCACATGCATTTGGAAAAACGGCTGTAAATCCTTATATAGACAAGAATGGACCAAGATCAAAAAACTTTCGAAATCAGCATTTCGAGGTGCACAAAGCAGTGTACACTCCATTCCGTTAGGCCTTCAGTGAAGCATCGT
>KN726988.1:3445-32158 GCA_000816745.1 Ancylostoma duodenale
ATGGTTAATACAAGCTGGAAATTCCATTTCCTGTCATATTGACATATACCTCCCTCAATCATGGCTTGGCAGCTGGATAGCCGAGTGGATAGTGATGCTGACTCATAAGACGAAAGTCGAGGGTTTGCATCTTGTCCCCAATTTCGTTTTGCAAACTTCAATTGCTGACCTTTGACAGGGTGAGGAGCTGTTCATTTTGTGCTCTTGGCAATTTGCGTTGGTGCTATCACCCTGACCAAATTTGACCAGCAAAAGCGCAACCACGCGTGAGCAGTCGAACGTGTAAGGCGGTTATAGAATGAGAAAGTGATCGAATAGATTAAATGGCACAACAAAATACTTGGTCCTTGCAGCGACATTACATTAGTATTAAACTAAACTTTGATCTTAGCCAATAGGCCGAGAAGCGACATTAACACCCAGTATAGAGCAATTTTCCATTGTTTTCAAAGCAGCACTCGTAACTATTGCTCATTTATCTCCTGTACAGTTCCACACTCTGTCAAAGATTAGCTATTAAAGTTTGCAAAACTTTGGAGGGGGACAGGATGTAAACCATCGACCTCCAGCCCATGTGTCAGCATCACTATCTACTTTGCTATCCAGCTGCCAAGCCATGATTGAGGGAGGTATATGCCAATATGGCAGGAAATGGAATTTTGAGCTTGTATTAACCATTTAGCAAATTTCAAATATAATCTGTAACATCATTTGAGATAAGCTTTCCAACCATATATGTGTCGTTCCGAAAGCGCAACTTAAGTTTGTGCACTTCCCTTGTAAGATGTCCAAAAACATGCACACTTCAGCTCGCAATTTCCTCAACTTATTCACCGATTCGAGCCGAAACCGGCCACAAGCATTCATATTCTTGCAGCAATCCAGCGTATGCTGTCGTATTCTCTACAAGCACGTGCTTACCCGTCCATCGAAAAATCCTTGGAGATTTCCACGGAGTCCCACGAATTCTGCAGTTTTCCCAAATTTCCCCTATATTTTTGCGTGCGACTCGCCGAATCCTCTTGGAAAACCTTACGAAGATCAGACATATTGGTAGAGAGTCGCAGACGCTATTTTAGCAACCATACACCCCACTCACAGAGCACCATTTACCAGTAGAAGAGCGCTAGTCATAAAGCGTCCCCGGACTTCGAAGCAACCCCGCCCTGCAGCCTCGTTTTGCTATATCAGAATTCCAGCAATAACAATTGGAAAATTGCATGGGAACCAGAGGCGCCGATTGTCAGACCGCTGCACAATAACGATATCGTTGGATTGGTACGTTTCCAACCACGATTCATTGTGCACTCCTCCGTTCCCGTCCATATGCGAAGGTCCCATCAAAATCCATGACGTCGACCACCAACACCGTGAAAACTCCGACCGCCGCAAAAATTCCAACACAGAACCGCCCTAACTGCGCCGTCCGCTCTCTGTCATCGAAATCCAAAGCATCCGTTGCGGACGGCATTGAAAGGTGGTAGAACAGCTGATGTGCGCTAATGCGCTGTAAGCCAAGTGTACAGTACCGGTTTGCGCAATCCGCTCAGGATCCAAGTGCTCACAGGAGAATCCTTCAATGATGTAACGATTCTTTATCATATTAAGATTGCACAGCTGGCAAACACTTTACTGTTCCAGGCTCGTTTGATGTGCTGCTTTTTATCCTTTTCGTTGTAAGGTTTGTTTGTATCTGTAGTTTGCTCACACTGATACCAGCAGTGATAACTGAAAGGACATTCGCGTCACGGTATATCAGCGACTACGAGAATGTTACTCGCCCATGGATTTCATATCTAGTAAATAGCAGTTCGTTGGCTCTTTCGACCATCTACTATGTGCTCGTAATGCTAGGTGAGGCATATTTCACTATCAGCCGGCAATACCACAATTTTTAAGTTTGCCTGGTTCTTCGCGTCATATATGGAAAGCAGCGAACTATTCTTGAGAACCGTGAACAGAGTTCAGCGATATCGGAAAACCTTTTTTCTCCCAAACTATAGCACGTGCGGTTCTAAGGAAGCGTATGCAATCCCTGTATGCTTAGAGTTCCACTAGAACGGAATATGCACCAGGCGTATAGTAAAACCCTCGCGATTATGCTTTTTTTTTTCGAAAAGTGGGGAACGGAGAAGGCTTTCTTTCAATTTCTGATCCTTCCAGGTGACCCCCCCCCCCTGGTAAATTACCATCGTACGCTTGACCCTAACTGAAATCCTATTATGCTTCGCTCATTCGCAGAGACCACTGCGGATGATTACTGGACGTCCGCTACGGAATAACCTAAAGAGCCCAACTCCTCCGTTAGCAAATCGCCCAATGCAACGGATCTTCTGCAGGCCGCATTGTTTATACCATCCCATGCAAAGTCACCACGGTTGCTCTTTTCGATGATATTCACCGGCGGAAGAGTACTCGCAAAGTAATTCCGAAAATTGGCACTATTCGGCTAGCTCTGACCCAAAAAATTCGATGAAAAATTTTTCGCCCAAACTTCGCCTTGAGGAGTTATTCGAGGTGCTGAACACGAACATCACATCCTCTTTGTACCGTAACTTCGTTTTTGTGGGGTTACGATGGGCATACTGTAGACACGGTGTCTCACAGAATCCTCTTAAATTTTGCATAGAGGAAGGGGGGGGGGGGGTGTTTTAGGCGCTGATCACGATTGCCAATATTATTTTGCGTGTCTTTTTCGTTTTCTCCCCGAAATCGGCATTTTCCCCGAATTTCCTACCGCATGCCTACCATATCTCTACGAAAGCGAGGTTACGGTACAAAATGGATACGATGTTCGTGTTCAACTCCTGAAGCAACCCCTTTACGCCGAATTTGAAAGAATTCTGTTAGATGCCGTAATTACTATATAGCTAGTAACCCTACAAAACCGAAATTACGGTACAAAACGGATGCGGTTTTCGTGTTCATCACCTCAAATAACCACCTTAAGCGAAATTTGAGCAGAAATTTTTACTTCAAATTTTGGGGCACAACTAGCGGAATATTGCCCGAAAATTCGGCGACCCATTCTCAAGGAAGAGCCCCTCCCCGCATCCGCCACTGCTGACAGGGGAAGTGCATGAGGCTACTACCGCAGATCGAAATGAAATCTATCTTGTTTGATGCTCTGTCTAACAAGCTGCTCCACCATGGGTGCGACTTCTGTACTCAGGTCCTAAAACAGCAATGAATAAGAAAGAAGAAGCATTGGTGGTTAAAAACTCCGAAGCCACTACTTGAACTTTCAATAAGTTTTCCGTGCGGCTATTCCGTTGGTTAGGGATTGATGCGCTAATTCCTGTAACTGTGTGGTAAGTCATCCACAGAGGTTAAACATCAAATAGACCAGATAGGCTCCATTTCGATCTCAGAGGTTACCCTCTTTCCCGTGTTGTGTTCAATTCTTGCGGTTGCCCGTTGCGTATACCTAGCCCCTTTTCAACATTATTTTTCAGCTGATCCTGTATTAATTTTGAACAATTACCACGTATGCATCAATTTAGAAGTGTCCGAATTTTCAGCAAGAGTTTTAGGGCAGTACTCCATGCTTTGCCTAATATTATTGAGTATGCTGCTTCTGATCACTTCAACACTTGTTATTTTGATGGTGTTTCGCCGCGACTCCGCTAAACTCACGGATTTGAACAATGAGACTGGTCGCTCCACCGTTCACTACACATTGAGCATGAAATTCCAGCTAGCCGAAAATGTTCGCGTGGCAAAGGTAAAGTGAATTTTTTCATGAGTCATTTCTGGCCTTACATGTAGTTTATATGCAAACGGACACCTTCCATTTCTAGGCAATTATATGTTTTGAGCGTGCAAGTCCCTTTACTGCAATTCAGAATGCGCATGTCCTCCCTGCGCTAACGCTGGGCGCTCGTATTAAGACGGATATTTGCGTTCACGCCGCATCGCGTGGTCTCGCTAAAGCGAGACAAGACGCGCTCAGGCACTCCAGAATTGGAGGAGAGAAGACCCACTCAGGCGCTCCAGAATTGGAACTATGTGTCATTTCAGCTCCAATTCTCAAAATGTGGGAGGTGAGGTGCTGTTTGAGTGCTTTTCGGATGCTGTTGGGTTGTTATTCGATCCATAGACGAAAAGCGAGTAGCAATAACACAATGGGCGGATAGCGACCGTTTAGCACTCAAACACCGGTCTATATGCAGCTGGCATGAGGCCACCTCGTGGCAACGGAAAAACTAGAGAGGAAGAAGACCTGCATAATACTAATGCAGCCTTGCGACAACTATTGCTGCTCCATTACCGAACAGCTGCTATAAATGAAGTGTGAAGCATAATACACCAGATTTTATCCGGATCAGATAAGACGATACGCAGTGGACAATGATCTTCTTACTGTTAAGGTCCTGGAACCATCTATTTCTGTAAACGCCCCTATGAAGCATAACCTACATGTTCAGGGATGGAAGCTGATTACACCCTGATTTCTCCCTGGTGAGCTTAACGTGCTCTGTCTCAGCATTTCGTAACATTCATCCATTTCGATTATCGGACACTTACCACCCGCGGCGCGTCAGGCCCCGGTACAACAGTATGGAGGAAAGTGTTGTTTTCAGTCTTTTCTCGATAAGGATAGCTTAGCTTTGATCTAAAGTGATCAATAAGGTGCTATAGTGAACTAGGGCATTTTTTGCATTATGTAAGGCTGTTCTGGAATAGGTCCAAAAAGGCTAAACGGCCTGACGCTGCGCGTACGGGTGGTAAGTGTCCGTAGACGATCCATTTCCTCTTGGGTTTAACAAATGATGAAGCAACAGCAGTCGACGTATAGAGTGGTGGCTAGTGCTATAGTACAGGAATTTCTGTCCTCGCCATGAGAAAACCTGGGGAGAACAAGAGCTAAACTCTGTTCCACAGCGAGTCCTCTGATTTGTGCGGAGGGTTTCCGGAAGTCTGGAAGATCGAAAAATGTTGCGATTCAAGCGATCTTTGAGAAGAGTCATGACATGAGCAATTATTAGGTATGTGAAAGTTTCCGCCCTCTGGCGGTAAGTAGTTATAATAGATAGTTATCCTAGCAAATGCTTTGTGAACGATGCTTAGTTTTGTTGGTTTGACATCTGTCAATAATATTCAGTACACATTTGTTTTGATTTGCATCAACATCGTTGTGTTTTACAGCGACAATTATGTCGAATTTGATCCAAATAAGCATTTTTTGTCACAGAAGCCGTACCGTTACCCTACAAAGACGGGGCTGCGGTACGAGATGGATAGGATATTTGTGTTCAGCACCTCAAATAACCCCCTGTACAAAGTTTCGGCGAAAAGAACTCTTCTGAGAATTTTGGGGTCCCAATGTGAAGTAGTGTCTTTTTGGGAAATGTCACAAAAGCCGTCAAGGAGACGCTTGAAGCACTTCGCTGGGTTGTGCTACCCCATGCGGCTTGTTCATCAGACTATGCCCCGTCAGACTACCTTTTGTTTCGGTCGATATCCCACAGGCTTTCCGAGCAGCGCTTCCATTCTTTTGAAGATGTCGAAAAATGGGTGAAGGAATGGATCGAGTCGGAGGACGAGGCTTTCTACCGCTGCGGCGGCCATCTTCTCCCAGAAAGATGGGGAAAGGTTATAACCAACGACGGCCAATACTTTGACTGATGTATCTGCTTTGTTTCTTTTTCATTAAAGACAATTTTGCTCAAGAAGGGCGGAAACTTTTTCATATACCTAATAATGGGCCATAGCAAGTTCATGAAGCTGCAGTGAAGCTGAGCGGGAATCAGGCGGATCGGTATTAAGTTTGAAAGCCAGGATACCTTATCGGTCGGACCGGTGATACAGCTGGCGAGCGGTCTCACTTTGAATATTGAAAGATCGTTCCAAAAAATATGTAACATCGGCTGAGAGCTCGTGGCTCTTCTGAACAAGGGTTTCGTGGAAACTTATGTCATTGAAGAAGAGCAGCAGTGAAAATTGTTCGCATTTTATGCCATGTCCATGAAACAGGTCAATTTTTACATTATAGTGGCTTACTTATGCGTCATTTGCTCTATCACTGTGGGGAACCGCCGGCTGTTGTATGTTCTGCATTTCATTCGTTATTTTTGAAGAGCAGAATTCTATTAGTCAACTTGTCTATGCCATTTTCAATTTCTATTTAGCATTGTAAGTTTCACCTTCAACATAAGCTTGAAGTCTACAGATGTGCTCTCTTCATCATGTTTCAAACATTTTGATTTACTATCGATGAGGTCTCATACATGGGACTCCAAACGGTCGCAAACAGGGGCGGGACCTCGGCGCCGCTCGCTTGGGCAGAGGCACGAGCGCTCACCATGTGGCTCTGGTTTCTCTGCTCTCCAGAGCGCTCGTGTCTCTGCCCAAGCGAGCGGCGCCGAGGTCCCGCCCCCCGTCTGCGACCGTTTGGAGTTCCCTGTATATCGCAAAGGTTCGATGAAATGTTGAGAACGAGAACAGGGAGTGTTCAGCCAAAAATTTGACTAACGAAGGTACCAAACAAATGAGTAAATCTATATTTAAGAGCAAATACACATGTGAAGTTCATAATAAAATGGCTTCAAAGTGAGCCAATACTTCTTTCGAGTTTTAGAAGGAGTTTTACGAAAAGCTTTCTTCCGAAAAAAGGAAATAGTCCGCATGAATATACGGGGTGCGGAAAAAGTATTGATAATTTTTCCTAATGTTTTTGTGCGTCTTTTAAATGGTGTGAATTTTTTCCGGGTCCTCCTATGGCTAAACTCTCATTTTGGAAACAATCCATACGTGTTCCAACAAGATTCCGCACCAGCCGATAAGGCTTGCCAAACGCAACAGTGGTGCCAAGCAGTTTCATTTCTTTTCAAGACTGGCGACCCAATAGTTCGGATCCACTTGATTACTCGGTATGGAGAGTGTTGCAAGCAAGATCCTCTGCTGAACCTGACAAAATATCGCTTTTTTAAATGCTGTTCTGACCCGTGAATCGAAAAATCTCGATGCGGACTAGCTGCGGCGCACCGTGGATGCCTTCCCGCCCCGTTTCCGCGAGTGTATCAGGGCAAAAGGGGATCGAGTTGAAAACGAAAAATCATGAATATAAATTGTTACTTGGTTGTTAACCAAACTCAATAATAATTACTGCAATATTTGTATCTATGACGTTGTAGTAGAGGTTGATTTTACTATCAATACTTTTTTCCGCACACTGTGGTCTTGATGTGTGTTCGAGTGTGAATCTACAGTGACCGTCGAGGGTGAGTGAACTTGGGTACCCACAGCCAGCGGCGGCTGGTAATTAATGCCAGCTCGCGCGCTCCAAAACAATTGCCAGCGCCACGGCTGGCTTGCGCTACGCACATCATTAGCACCGCCCAAATTTCGCGACCCCGCCCAGTCCGCCGCGCGAGTATGTGAACATAGAAGGGGTCCGCGAAACAGGGAAATGAATCAGAGAGAGTATCGTGAAGTAACTCTGTTGAAGTAAGGTAGACAAAATCGGCCTTTGTATGGGATACGGGTTTTACATAGTGATCATGATAATTAACTACCTTTGTGGGTAGAAGCTTTCAGGTTCTTGTAGGCGCAACTATCCCAGAAGTCCCAGCGCGCCAGTGCTGTTTAGTTTAGAAAGGACAGCGGTGAACGTTAAAAGTTCTGCGGATTTTGAAATTTGCACAACAATCTGAGTCGTTTCTGGGTTTGTAACCATTATGTAGTAATCACTAGTATTTCGCGTAGAGTTTGCTTTTGTGTTTTACACATACACATCTTGTAGATGCAGATTTCTCAAATTGTTTCATTTATTTTGATACCAGATTGCTTACATTGTCAGTTCACCAAAAAGATAAAGTAGTGGAAATGAAATCTCTGTGTGATTCGAAAAATTTGAACTCTTTTAATTCCGTTCATTGGATTTTCCTCAAGAAATTGGGCGTTCAGCATTCTCAAGAGGTACGGTTAAGCTGTGGAACATTATTGGCCCGACACTCTTGAGTATTATTTCAACAAAAAAGGAAAAGAAGTGTGATTGTTAAATGGATTGATGAGGTGGTTCGTTTCGCCTCAAATCAGGTCTTACTGTTCTCTTTTCAACCTGATCGATTATAACTATCGCCAGATGAGGTGTAAGAAATGCCTCACATGTGCGTACTGTGCCTGCAGGCGTACTTCATGGATACAATGTCGTTAAATCGCTGCTCAATAACTGTTTTGGTGGTATTGATTTCCTGGAACTGAGAATGCAATAGTCGAATGAACTGCTATTCCTGGACGAAACACATGTGAAATGAACTGGTGTTTTTTGAACATTCATTTCCCAATGACAAAATTAGAAATAGACTATATTTTTTCTCTTTGCTCAGAGATCTAAGTGTAAGCGCGTTTGAAATCAAATTTTAATTCAATGATCTACCTCAATTATATTTTCAAGAATAAACCAATACATTAGTAATGAAAATAACGTCTCCGTTAGAAGCTCTGAAAAAAATTAGAAGACGTTGGTAAATTCCAAAGTATTGCAAAAAATTTGGCTTTGATCTGCATCAGAATCTTCCTAGTTTTGATATTGCTGAAAAGTAGAACAGTAGTTACTTCACCACCTTTTGCGAAGGCAGGTATTTCTCAGCAATTTCCCCGAGATAGTTGAAAATAGTTTGTTTCCGAAATTTCATTCATTTGATCCTATATAAATACAAATTCTGCTCCAACTAACTTCAGGAAAGAAATTGCTCCAGTGTATACCGTAAGTGCTGAAAAAGACATGGTGACATATACTAGATTCCGAATTTGTCCCGTTAGAGTGGACCGGGATGGACATAGGTTCAGGACTGGATGGGGATCAGGGTTTGAAATGGGAAAAGTGGAGAGGGTGGAAATGGACTTATAAAAAAATGAAGGAATGGCGCAGAAAATGTATTATTTACTAGTAAAATCTCTATTCTCTTATTTACTGATCATATCTGACCTACCACACTCGATGGCACTGCGCTTCTGTTGCGAAGATTAAAGCGTGAGCGGCGCGATCGCGCCGCTTGCTTTCCGAATCCGCGAGGAGCGCATCACCATCGACGTTCGCTGCACTAATTGTAAGTAATGGAAAGCACTTCGACACTTTGTTCTCTGGCTTCAAAAGAAGAACGAAACCAAAAAAAAACTGAATATAATGTCCACAAGCTTAACGATCCTTTTCATTCGGTCGAAAAGCAACCTAGAAATTCCCGTGTTGGTACGACTGGAAATTCTTCAATTCATCGGCCCTATAAGAAGCGCAAGCGGCAGTAACCACCACCCTGTAGCCGTGTTTAAAATGCGAATATCTTCGATCTGTCAGATTACTTCCTTTTGCTAAAAGCAAGGGTTTTAATGATGTTGTTTTTACACCAGATCACTGGCAGCTACTGTCTGGTTATCTCTAGCAGCAATTGGCGAAGTAAGACGACTATTGGATCGGTGGTTAAAATATTGGAACTGTACCTCTCGGGTTGCTAGCGACGAACAAACTTCTACTGGCATAGGTGACGATCGAAGAAGAGCGACGGAAAGGTACTTCAACCAGCTACAGTCCGCATGGACACAGACTCCGTAACTTTTGATGTTAAGAGTGCAATCTTCTTTGTTGCGAAAATAACTGCATTGTATCCTCTCCCTAAATCATTCATCGATAAATCATTACATGTGGGTCAACTTGAGAGGAAACCGGGCGTGCCAGAGCTATGGCAATTTGCGCGTTCGAACCCAGTACATTTCATATACACATACATCTCATCTTTATATTCACAGATGATTCATTATTAAAAAGCCAAGACAACAATAATTTTCTTCCAAAGGTGATATACCGTGATAAAAACAACAAATTATAGGTAGTTGTACGTAGAAATCAAGCAATGCTTTCACTCTACAATGACAAATAGTAGCACATGTGCTACAACTACGAAAGTCTACGAATTCTTCTGTGAAACCTTGATTGTAACCGTCTTCACCTCGGTGTACGCCTCCAGTCCGTACTCACCAAGTTCGCGACCAATGCCTTAACGATAATGAGTGCTACGCTTCCATAAACAGCAATGGCGTAAAAGTAAGAGTAAATATTGACCTGACTGCTTGTAGCCTCCAAATGGTGCAGCCGCGTCAAAAACATCAAAGCAATTCACCCTTGAAATACAGCTTTTCACATGGCAAACAGTATTATACTGACAAGGGTAACATACACTAGATGCGTGCGCTTGAAGCGCGTGCGTCTAAATGATGCAGGGACAGGGCTAGTCGCATCGCTGACGCAATTGATACGCACAGGTTTACGGCGTCGCAAGGCATTCGTGACGATCGCGCAGTACCATTGTACGACAGTCCAGTTTACTTGGCGGACGGGCGTTAGGCAGCAGCGAGTTCATACCAGCCAGCAATTTACAGCGCCCTGTCTATTACTAGCAGCTGACTCGCGTTGCATACGCGATGGAGTGTAGCCCACTAGGCGAAATATAATTGCGGTGACCGACTGGCGTGAGCTTCGCCTATCAGCTATGGGGATCTGAACTGTAGGACGTCTGGCACGACTCCTCGGCTGTCAGTACCGGCAGAGGGGATCCGGATTCGTTCCTTCCACCTGGTATACTATAGTACCGTGGTTTGCATCTAACTGCATAAGCAGAGATGGGTGCGAACTTGGATGTAATCATGTTTTAGGGTGCGTGATTGGAAGAATTATTCGGAGAAGCATTTTATGAGAAAATGCATGGGTAGTTTGATCAAGGCCATTTTTGTCGTAGCCGGATGAATGAAATAATACCTATATTATATGTCCGAATAAGTCTGAAACGAATGTTTCGGGCATTTTTAGTTACTTAAACTATCATCGAATATCACCATCTTGAAAATATCTTGGAAACTTGAGGGAACAACAGGACGTGTCTCCAAGCGTTGCTATCTTGGAAGGTAACTGAGGAGAACGGTGTTTCCAGCGCATCCTAATTTTTTTCCACCGAATTTAAGCTAAGATTTGAGACAAGCTAAGAAAGATTCTTGCAGAACCCTTCGGTAGAATGGTCCTCGAATGCCAAGTTTGGCGGTATTGAACAGGCGAACCTAAGTATCGAAGTTTGAAAGGAGTTGAACGCATTTTGCACCTTTTCTGCATACCTTTTGCTAGAACCGTCTTGAATTAAACGCGTAGCCAAGCTGCGATAAAATTTTTGAAGCGTGTTGTTCGGATTTGAATGCTCTCTGATTGAGACCATTTTTACACTCTTACGGAACGCTTTGGTCTATCAGATCTCAAATGCCTAATTCCGCGGTAGTGAATACGTTGAGCTATAATACAGGGTGGCCGAAAACTATGAGCGCCTCATTTGATGCGCACGAAGCATTTGGGGGCGTGCCCACAAATGTGCGCGTGCCACGCGGCAGAATACTCGTCCAAAAAACGTCGCGTCGCTACAATTTAGCCGCAACGAAGTGAAGAGAGTAAGAATCGCATGAAACGACGCAAAACTCCAAGAATGGAACTTTTTGTTATTGAGTTAACCTCCTCCAAATGTTTTCGAATCGTAGTCGTACTGTACTGTAATTTTGCGGAAATTCAGTTTCATCAGCCTTTGTTGCAAAACATAGAAATGAGCTGAAGCGCAGCTTTTGTCAGAAATGAAGCTTTACAAGTGTGAATACACAGCCACAAGGAGTAGCCGAATAAAGCATAATTTTGCACCACCCATCCCCCTCCCTACAAATCTCGTTTTACTTAACTCATCCTAACCTTGTGATTCATATAGGCTCCCATCCTACTTATCCTAACATTGCGTAATCTGAGAGATAGTCAACCACGCTGGTTTGTATGGCTAACGTTTCATGAATTGAAATGTTCAAAAAAATTCATGAAAAAGCCCTGAAGGCTTCACGCTGTCTGGTTTTTTCTTCTTTTTTTTGAGTACAAACTTAAGAGTGTTAACCCATTGATGACCGCGTGGCTCACCGTTGAGCCGCGCTTTTCTGGACGCGTGGGACCGTACGGCTCACCGGTGAGCCGCGCCCCTTTTAACTCTTGCAGTATTTCCATATGAAATGGATACAATACTTCCCCAAAAGGTCTTAAACAACTGTGTTTCAAGAAGAAACAACTGTTTTTTTCATTGTGACAAGTATCATGAAAAGGATGGGATTTTGGAATCGAGGAAGATTGCTTTACATTTCTTCTGTAGTGGATGGAAAGGAGGGAGGGCCTTTGGGTCCCGTCGAAAAATGGGCGTGGCTAACGATGTCCCATGGATATGCGGGTGCTACGCAGCTTCTGCTGACAGCCACGCGCACTCACAAGGAAGGAAGTGACTACTGAACGTTTGCAGCACTTCCACAACCAATAAAGATAAATAACATCGAAGATTTCAGCAAATCGAAGCAGCACGTCTTTAATGTTTCGAAGCTGTTAAAATTACGGGTTCGAAATCATGAATGGTGTACGCAGAAGTGGTTTTATCGTGACTGCTCAAAAATCAGATCATGTGATGAAGTGGACGGGGATTTTGTGACTAGCACAACAACTAACCTTTTATATATTAAAAGAAAAATATCCCGCCAAATCTCCCGGGAATACATACCTCAACTCAAAGTTTGATCTCAAAATGTCCTTTTTTTCAAACCTGAACTCTCAGCTTTTATTCACAGTTGCTGGTGAGGAAGAGTGGTCCGAATGCTCAATAGTCACCCCCATTCTTCAGGAATGCGTGTGGCTGTCAACAGAATCACAGCATCAACTGCATATCCTAGGGGCATCATATGCCACGCCCCTTTTCCGACGGGACCCAAAGACTACGCCGCCGATGGAAATATTCCAAATATAATAAAAGCCATATTCCCTACGAAGAAACACATTCATTACACCTTCACTTTCCTAATCGTCAGAGTAGAGCCATATTAACGTGTATGCTCTTGGAACATTTCCTTACAACACTCAAAACACCCAATACAAACATTTTTCAGCCTAAGAAAAAATAAGAAGAGTTCAGATTCTCCCTTTTTCTGGTCCGCTGATACTAGTTATCTTTTACGAGTAGATTTCAAATTATTTTTGCAATCAGAATTGTTTGTTCCAATTAACTTATCGTAACAGTGTGGAAGAAGGAAATTTGTTCATTCCTTCGCACGACGGGGCTACACCTCCGAGGAATTGGATCTGGACCGTACTCTGCGAAAACAGGCAGAAGACCTCAATGCGCGCGAAGGTAGGCTCACATACGTCGTGCGTGATTTTAACATTTTGAAATAACAAACTCCTAGCGATCTTCCCGCAAGTTCCTTACCGAAATCTAATTCTAATTTAGTGACCAGCAGCGCTCCACTGACAAGATCGCAGACAGGTCTCACTCAACACTCCGAACCTCTTGAGCAGTCTTTTGCAACCCTCATCTCAAACGGTACAAATTCCAACAATACTTCTCATCCTCCTCTATTTCAATAGCTCATAGAAAATCCAACCAGATCCAACCGTTCTTCTGATGATTTTTTGCAAAAGCCAGTCCTCTCTAACAAGCTTCCATCAATCTATAGAATCTCAAAAATAATGTTCTTCTTCTCAATGCTCACTCAGACTGCAACAAACTGCCTGACCTCTACCTACTTCTGTCTGCGGATCCTATGTTGATTTTTATTACCGAAACATGGTGTAAGCCAGACACCATCCTTGATGCCACGTTCTCAAACGGATTCTGCAACCAACCAAAAGCAATCTTTTATCATCAACCAGTCGTGCCTTCCTGCAATTTTGCACAGAACTATCACTCATTCAACTTGTTTCTGATCCTACACATAATGATAACATTCCCGATCTTGTCCTCACGAACAACGAAACCATTATCGACTGCGTACGTGTTCTGACTCCTTTCTCCACGTCTGACCACAGAATGGTTTCTTTCAAACTTCCATCTACCACTTGCACACCTAAGCGCCTCCCTCAATACCTCGACTTTGCCAATGGTGATTATGATGCCATCAATGAGCGCCTATTGAGCATTAATTGGCGCGAGGTAGTTTCAAAAGCCGAATCCGAGGACGACTGCTACAAGTACTATGTAGAATGCTGCCATAATCTCATTTCTCAGTACGTACCCATTCGAACTGTCAACAAGGAGCGATTCCCGCCTCAAATTCTCAAACTTCAATCTTTGGTCAGTATGCTTTACAGAATGCGCAATATTTGGGGGATGCAAAAATACCTGCGTTTCCCAAGAAAGCTAAAACGTGATTTACCCAAGTACCACTTAATAAAAGAAGATAGAATTGCAGCGACAAACAACCCCAGAGTTTTCTACAGATTTGTTGACAGGCGCCTAAAAACTTCCAATACCATCGGACCCATTCATAACTCCAACGATACGTTCTGCAGATCGGAGCTGGAGAAAGCTGAAGTCTTCGCCCCACACTTTAGGTCCTATTACATAGATCCAGTCGATAACGGTGCAACCTGTCCACAATTCACTACTACCACCCTCGACTTTTTGGACATAAACAGTGAAAAAGTTTACAAAACCCTCGTGCATCTTCCTTCTCGCACCTCTTTTTCACCTAACAACATTTCTTACGTCTTCGTTAAGAAGGCAGCCATCGGCCTCACAACAGCGCTGACGACAATTTTTTACAGATTCCTTCTCCATGGGGAAGTCCCTTCAGTTTGGCATCTTGGAGTTGTTAAGCCTATTTAAAAAAAAGGTTGTAAATTCACTGTCAGTAACTACAGACCAGTCTGTCTCACATCAAGCACCAGCAAAGTTCTCGAAAGGATAATGCGTGAACAGATGGTTAGTTACCTCTCTTCGAACCAGCTTCATAGCAGGAAGCAGCATGAGTTCTCCCAAGAGAAATCAACGACCACGGCCCTTATGACGACCATCCCACTTTGGCAGCAGATTGTTGATGAAAAAGGATACGTTACCGCCTGTTACATTGATTACTCAAGAGCTTCCGATTCAATACCACTGAACCTTTTATTCGTGAAACTCAAGGCGTATGGAATTACTGGGTGCCTGCTTACGTTTATCAACTCTTTTTTGAGTGGACGCTACCAAAAAGTGTATGTAAACGGGTTCTACTCTCAGAGCTATGCTACCACCAGTGGCGTTCCGCAAGGAACCTATCTTGGTCCTCTGATGTTTTTGATTTATATCAATGATCTTCCAAGCATCCTATCACCTGGAGTCACGCATTTCGTCGTCCTAAGGACATGTCATCTCTCCGGCATAGTTCCACAGGAGAAATTTGCGAACTTTTGTCTAACTGAGGTCATCTACAAATACCTATACGATAGGAACAATAGCTGTTGGATCGATAAAGTTTTAAAAATGGCGAATTAAAGAATGTTTACGTCTTTCATTGTTTTTACTTTAGGCCATTTCTCATAGGATACGTTAGGTTTACGGCAGAAAATTGAAAGAAAGTGCCGATTTCGGGAAGAAAACTGAGGCGGCATGCAAAATTATGATGATGTTCAAAATCAGCTTCAAAAATAACCCCGTTACGTAAGATATGAGATCTACAATACGCCTACCGCAATCCTACAAAGATGGGGTTACGGTACAAAATGGATACGATATTCGTGTTCAGCACCTCAAATAACCCCCCTGTACCAAGTTTCAGCCAAAAAAAAATTCTCGAAGTTTTCGGGATATCGGTCCAGGAGCGCCTGGGTAGGCACCTACAGTATCATGCAGGCTGGGCCGCATCCCCTCATTACCTAGACTGGCAGCAGAGAACTGCTGCCTAACACCACGCCACCCCAAACAGCGTACTACGTCGAATATCAGGTTCGTGCGAAATTGCCGTTTGGGCGTATGCACAAATGAACTTTTCTCTTCTATAGAATTCAAACAACCTCAAGTCATCCTGTGTGACCTTCTGGAAGGGCTTTATCTCTACTATCAACGACCGCTTGAACATTCTGGCTAGCTCTTCCCACTACATTTTTGTAGAGCAGTGAATAAATGATAATCCCACACGATTCTTCAGTGATCATGGTTAGTGATTTTGAACTCGATCACTTTTCACCGAAGATAACCGATAATCTTATATTTGTTTTGGCTTGGAGTCTTCTTTCCCATGGACAGTGAGCTACTGGTTTGCGAAATTTTGTTCCAGCGATTTTGAACCCCAAGGCCACCATGGTCGTGATAGCAGGTTGTTCCTTGGCGATCAAGTGTTAGGCACAGTTGTGGAACCTAAATCGGATCTTATCATCCGGACGTTGAGAGCAGGGATGGATGTCTACTATACTACAGTTTCGAAACACTTGACTCCAATCGACAGGGTAAGAAAGGCGCGGAGGTGAACACCCTACGATCTGACTGACGACCAGCATCTTTTCTAAGATAACTTTTTGTCCCAAATCGACTTATTTCCAGACCACGTAATCATCGCAAACGAAACATGGTTCCTTTATGATAACAGATGAAATGCAAATAGGTATAAGTAGAAATGTTTTTCCACTTTCGAGTTTTCCTGAACCAGATCTTCTCTCTAGAAAGGCTGCGTGAGGAGTTTCATGGTGCTGTGACAGTGTGATTGACAGCAGTCTCCTCCAACCTAGTTAAGCGTTGACAGCATAGTCCTAGTATTGTAATTTCCGGTTGATGTCCGATAATCTGCTGTAGACATGGTTGGCAGTAGTGAAAACAATCAGGTTTTTCCCTACTCCAGGGTAGCGCTAAACCTCACACTCAAAAATTCACCCGGCAAAAACTGGCGCAGGAAGGCAACGAGATTATCATTTTTCCTTTTCACTCCACAGACCTTTCCCCCACTTAATATCACTTTTTCTGAGTCTCAGGTGCAAATCTTCAAGAGCAGCTCATTGCTGATCTAGAGTATGCCGAAATCGCCTTCCAAAAGTTTGCCGATTGGTGCGGTCTCAGTTTTCATTGTAGAGGCATGTCATTTCTACTAGATTGTTCGGGAATATTTAGCGAACTAAATGCGTATTAAACTGATGAAGAACATTGTGTATAAGCCAAGTTATAACACTTTGAACTGGAGTGTTCGTATCGGCAATTAGTTTCGCACCAATCTGATAGAAACCCTAGCAACATCTCCATCCAGCGGTTGTCATCCCCACCTCCTGTGACGACTTATGTGACGGATGGTGACGCCTTGGACTCTTGGACTTTATATCGTCCGTACGCAAAATAGTTGGGGTGGTTCACTGAATAAATATTTATTGCTGTACAGGAGAGAGAGAATAATGTGAGAAGTGAGTAAAGAGTGTCTCGTGCGGCTTACAGCATCGTTCTGACTATTGCATATCTTTTGGTGCATAAGACGGATCAGTCCCGCCCACTTCACATGAGGCACGATATGTGTGATGGTTATGGATACAGTAAGGATCATCGTACTAGGGAGAGGGTATGCATACGAGGAGTCACTCCCGAGCACTCCCATTGGCGCGCTCATGAGTTCAGGAAGATGCACAGACATACTAGGCCAGAAGAAAAGAAAAGATCGGCTTTCAAGAACGAACCCAGAAAAAAATAGAACATGGGCTTCCAGGAACGAATCCAAAGAATTAGGTAAATCTATGTAGATATGAACATCAAATCCACAAAGCACTCACCATACAGATCCTGCTCGAATATTGTTAGCCACATAGAGAGCTTTATCAATGTCATTGGTAACAACAGCAGCTGCCAATCCATAAATGGTATTATTTGCAACACCGACGAGATCCTCCATTGTATCAAAACGAATCACACTCATTACAGGCCCGAAGATCTATTTGGAATTCGGTATTGTAACTAAGTCTTGAGTATATCTTTGAAAAAAGGACAAACGAAGAAAGAAGTTAGCGAACCTCCTCCTGAGCGATGGTCATTTGGTCCTTTACGTTAGCAAAGATAGTCGGCTCATAGAAGAACCCCTTGTCTCCCCATTGCTTGCCACCTGTAATAAAATTCGAGAAAAAAACACGATGTTGGGCTCATTGCATTTCTAATTCAACAGCCGGCTAAACAGAGGTGCAAGCAAGGAGTGAAGCGCCTTCGGCAGGGGTCAGTGGCTCACGCAGGGGTGGGGGGATGCAAGACTGGGTCACCGAATTTTCGGAATTACTTCATGAAACAACTGGAAATTTTGTACCAGTTCATTTTTGATTGTTTACTCTTATCGTTCAACAGATTCCATGTTTGCTTTTCTTTAAATCTTGGCATTATTCGTAGAAACAAGTGAGCTGCTTCTTATAGCTGTACTAGGCGGCATACCCGGCTTCGCTCGGTAGTTTTAGTACCCCTGTTTTTTAAACTGTTGTGAATAGTTAAACACACTGATTCATTCATTTGAAGTGCTTACCGTATCGGTGTTCCCTAAATAACCTGGGCAACCTTTTTTTTTCACCTGCACGAAAGCAAGGAAGTCGATAAAGCCAGCAAATCGATAATTTCGTGCAAAATGGTTGTTATTTTCTTGTTCAGCGCATAGGAGAACCCCAGCAGACTTGTCTTTGCCCGTCTCTGAGCGGAAGTGTTTAGATAAGTCAATAAAATCAATAAGTCAATATTGTGGCACAAAACGGTTGTCATATTCGTGTTAAGCGTATTGAAGAACCTCAGTATACTATCCTCATTGTCTCTCACCAGAAGTAGAAAAAAATCGGTAAAATCAACAAATCGATAACATGGCGCAGAATGGTTGTGATATTCGTGTTCAGCGCATTCAGAAACCCTAGTATACTTCCCCTCACTGACCCCTTACCAAAATTAGAGAAAAATCGATAAAATCAACAAATCGATAATATGGCGTAAAATGGTCGTCATATTCGTGTTCAGCGTCTTGAGAAACCCTAGCAGGCATGTTCTCGCCTGTCCCTGGGCAAAGATGCCGAAAAATCAATAAAATCGATATAATCGATAAATCAATAGATATTTTCTGGCGAAAAGTAGCCTAAAACCTCCGCCGGCGCTTGATGGGTATGCGTGCGAAGTTTGGTCCCGATCGGTTAACCCTCCGCGATTTCTATAAGGAACATACATACATACACACACACGCACAGACATTCTACTTTATATATACAGATTCGCCAAGATTGTTATATCCTGCATTATTCTCGACTATGGCTAACGTCTCGCCGATGTCGCCTTCGTCAGAGCCTAAGAGTCGAAGGCACATTCATGATTACCCTCTTAAACGCCTCCTCGCCGTACAGAACGTAATTCGGTCAGCAGGGAAATCAAAAACAGAATGAAAAACACACAGCCCGACCAGTGCTCACATTCGTTGCAGTTGAGACGATAGATGAACAGACCGCTAATGCCAGGGACTGTACTCCTATTGCCTTTATAGTGTGCCTCTACAATCTGCCATAATCGATCAGAATCCGCAAAGATTGCGATACAAGGCCAGACCGTTAGAGATAGTGATACACTCATCTTTTCGGTTCATTTTAGGACATTTGGTGGCAATCCAGCAGACTTCTAGTGTTTTTCGCGCTATTATATCGGACTCCAGTGACAAGACCGTAGCTCCAACTCCGATGGCAGAGTTATCATGGCGCAATATGCGATGTGCTCCCAGCGGAGTGGAAGTGTTCTTTTATTCGAACGGAGAGAGGTTGTCCCGTTTCTCCTACGTATTCTTCCCGCAAGATTGACAGGTGATGAGATAAATTGCTCCTGACATCACACAATCACAAGCCCTACCATTCTGACAACACAGGCACTAGCAGTTGCGTGTGTGTTAATTCTCCTCAACTGCTGAAGATGGTTACGACCTATTTGAACAAAATTCAGTAATGCGAAGGCAGATGAAGCTTAATTTTCATTGAATCTGAAGAATAATCACTATAGGTTATTGCGTTGTTGTCCCAAATCCCAAAAATTCACACACAATCTAGCCCTAAACAAAGCTTCGGTCCTTTGTACAGGGTAGGCTAGCGTGCGTATCGTACGAGATGGGCATGGCAACCTTCACATGGGATGCGCGCTGCAGCTGGCAGCTGTCATGACCTATCGTTCTTCATGACCGCCACCCATAAACTAGTCTCCGCTTGAGGTTCGTAGCTGGTATATCTACAACCTTCACCACATCTTGAAGACCTGCCTTTCGGAGGCTTCTTCGTACCGCATTACTCATTTCATCTGAGATGAACGGTAGACGGAACGGAATCTTTTCGACGCCATCTTTCAGACGGGCGCTACGGTGGAAACTGGGATGTGGATAACTCTGCCTTGTAGGATACCCACTGGATGCGGAAATTCGGTGAGCCAATTCTACAGACCATTTTCGCTTTAGTTCACCCGATGTTACTCTTGTAGCTGTGCGATACATACATATACGTTCCCTATGACTGCTCTCTTTACTTGGGCAGGGTGTGCGAATAAGTAGTGAATAAGGATGTTCTTACTGGTGGGTTTCCGATACCACTTAGTCTTGTATTCCCCATGGGCCAAGTATATCTGTACGTTGAGAAAAGCTAGCCAGTTGTCTTTGGGCTTCTCTCTTGTGAATTTAATGTGGGGGAACTGTTGATTGAGGAGATTAAAGCATATGTCCATCTCTGTCTGAGTCGAGCATAGTAGAGGTCTTCAATCCAGCACTGGCTGTTCAACCCTAGATATGAAAACGATAGCCAGAATTGGTGCCAATCTTTGTCCCATAGCGAGACCTCTAACCTGCTTGTAATAATGGCCAGCCCAGCGAAAAAATGGAGCAAGGCATACGCTTAACAGAGGCTACCATCTCAACGGCAACGAAGGTGAGTACTGGCTGGACTATGTGTTTTTCATTGTTTTTGATTTGCCTGCTAACCGAATTACGTTCTGTACGGCGAGGAGGGTGTAGGTCGTATGGCGCGATTCTTCGGGTGGCACTATAGACAGGCTGAATCTGGGGCGCACTACTACCACCCGATTACGGTCATGCGTCGCGGTTTGCCTGAATCTGCCTGACGGAGCAACTCGTCCACCTACTCTCCATTATCCTGCCTTGGAAGAGAGCGTATAGAATTGCAGATACCTCTGTGTAACGAACCTCTGAAACTAGGTTTCAGTTCTAAATGCGCTGAGCTCTTACATAAAATTGATATATTTTTACGAAGTTCATCTTTGCATGCATCAAATTGATGTCTAGTAATAAACTTTAATAACCGCCATTTCTACCACCCCTGAAATATCCAGGAACTTCCTCATAAAGCCACAAGTTCGGGCAATTTAATTATTCAAAAGGTTGAAAAAGCTACATATTAGAACTATTTATTCAGATGCTTCAGATAGCTTCTTATTCTAACAGAGTAGTCATTGAGCATCCGTAAAATCTTCTTTTTAGTGCATTCGCTTGGGTATTCAGATAAGCTTGATGTTCGAAACGTTCGTTCATCCGTATATCCTAAAAACCACTAGTGCGGCTAGTTCAACGCTCTTCTCTGCGGTCGGATGATGGATGGACGAGTTATTCCTTCAGGCAGATCCAGGCAAACCGAAGCGCATGACCGTAATCGGGTGGTAGTAGTGCGCCCCAGATTCAGCCTGACTATAGTGCCACACGAAGAATCGCGCCATACGACCGCCCACCCACCCCCCCCCCCCCTCCCGGCGAGGAGGCGTTTGAAAGGATAATCATGGATGTGCCTTCGACTTCCGGGCTCTGATGAAGGCGACATCGCCGAAACGTTGGCCATGGTTGAGAATAACGAGGAATATAACAATCTTGGCGAATACAGCTATAAAAAGAAGCAGCTCACTTATTCTCGTCATTATATTTTAGTATTTATTATTAATTATTTAGAAATATTCTGGTATTTCTGTTATTCCATATGGGCCCACCCAGCGGTGGGGTTGTCACTTCTCCCACGCCCCCAACTCGCCACTCCTGCGTCCGGTACTGGTATAGACTGATATCAAACCTGCCAGATTCCATTAATTAATCTCACAAGGGAAGGATATTTGGTCAGTAAGGGCATTCATACCGCCTTGTATACTGTCTTACGCATCTTGCGACCCTGATTTCATATCCGTTTTCCAAATTTCTTAAGTTGCTCTCTGTGGTGAGTTATGTCCATTTTTGATGTTAATGTTCAAACACTGCACTTGGTGTACGAGGTGGGTTCGTGGCCAAAAGCTGAGCCTCTAATTTCTCAGGGGGGCATTCTTCGGTTTGAACTCTGCCGATGAACAATAAAAAATGGTCGAAATGTGAGAATTTCTCACAATGAGAATGACGAATGAAGGATATCCCGTTACCGCCGCTACTATGGTGAACGCCAAAAACGAGCATAAGTCATCATAGACAGCCATTTAGGAGATTTCGAAAACGGATCCGAGATCAGTCTCGCAAGATGCATAAGACAATATACAACACGCTATGAATTGCCACACTGACCAAATATCCTTCCCTTGTCAGAGCAATCTTCACCACTTGCCGCGCTTCCGTACGCTCTTTGATACCGGTAGATATTCCTATTGTCATTTCAACTTGGTGTTTCAACTACGTACTTATTTTCTCCCTTTTTTTCCGCGATGAACTAAAGAGTTCCAACAAAACTCCCATGATAGCCAACCATCACGATTCAAGTAAGTGAAAATCAGGGGATTACTAAGCAGACGTAAAATTTTTATACTTCACATCAGAGATTTAATTGTCGTGAGGAGGCAGTTTTCTTAACCCAGGCCATGTTTAGCATCATTAATCGGACGTTATGAAGCTCCATTTTTTCATAAAAAAAAGTTTGGAAACCTCGATAAATAAGTCGAAATAAATTATGGAAATCGAGAAGAAATTTTGGAAAATTATGTAAAATGGCCGACCACTATCAGAGTTATCGTTCATCTTCCATCAGGCCGTGCTCAGAAATACGTGGAAATCGCACTATTATAGTTCTTTTCTTTCAATTTAGGACAATTTCGCACTCGTTTTTGGCAGGGAACTTATTCCGTTGCTCTTGACAACAAACTACATGTTAATTTGGGATCTGAGAGGTGACGAAATTATCGCCTGAATTGGTTATTCTTCTCAAATACAAGGATCGGCATAAACAGCCGCCTACTGCGGTCCTACAGCTACCTTGGAAAATTTCAATGTGCTTTTTAGATTCTAGACTATGGCCTTTTCATAGCTCCAAAGAGATTTGGACTCTATTTGGGAAGTTCAGAGAAAGTCCGAGATGAATCCGACATCCACTATGTGCGCGGGGTGTAGGTCGTATGGCGCAATTCTTCGGGTGGCACTACAGACAGGCTGAATCTGAGGCACTACTACCACCCGATTACGGTCACGCGTCGCGGTTTGCCTGGATTTGCATGACAGAGCAACTCGTCCATCCCACCATCATCCACCTGTAGAGAGGAAGGATGAAGGGAGGAAGGATAGAGATTTTTAGGGCATACGGATGAAAGAACGTTTCGAACATAGAGCCTATCTGAATACCCAAGTGGATGTACTGTCAAAACGAAGAAATTTCTACAGAAGCCCAATGAATACTCTGAATAATGATTACTCTTACGATAGGAAGTTTTCTGAAACTTTAGTAGCATTCATTCCTAGTACCCATGAAATATCCAAGAACATCCACAAGAAAGCGACAAACAAGTTCATCTTATTCAAGTAATTAGCAGTTTGAAAAGGCCACATATTAGAAGTATTTATATCCAGATGTTTCAGAAAGCTTCTTATTCTAACGGAGTAGTCACTGAGCATCCACAAAATCTTCTTTGTTTTTTTTTCAGTACATTAGCGTGGGTATTCAGATAAACCTGATGTTCGAAACGTTCGTTTATCCGTATATCCTAAAAACCACTTGTACAGCTGGTTCAACGTTCTTCTCTACGGTCGAGTGATGGTTGGACGGACGAGTTGCTCGGTCAGGCAGATCCAGGCAAACCGCGACGCATGACCGTAACCGGGTGGTAGTAGCGCGCACCAGACTCGGCCTATCTGTAGTGCCACCCGAAGAATCGCGCATGCGACCGTCCCCCATGTGCACGCCAGGGTCAATGGCCTCCGGTTCCAGGCTTGTGCCGCTGGTGGAAGAAGAATCCTCACAATTGGAATTAGAATTTATGTTTGCGGGTAAATCGCAGACACATATCAACTATCAGTTTTCTCAACTTTCTTTCCTTCTTGTTTTAGCGAACGATTATTTTTGTCCAAAGATTTTGCCGCACCCTGTACATCAACAAAACGATTCTGCAATGAGGCGCTCCCTTAATTCCAGAACCGAAACTTTCGAGAAGTTACCAATCGAACCTTTTGAGAAGTTACTTAAATTAATTCCAGAATCGAACTTTTTCAGAAGTCACCCTAACCTTTTCAGAAGTTACTTAAATCATACATACCAGTTACCAACTGAGCACCCTCCTTTTTGCCACACTCCACATATCTTATAATCGTTTGCAGTTGGTCGTTGTCCACCTAAACAGGCAATTAGCACTAAATCACAAATTTCCGGAAAACTGATTTGCCTGAGGTCCTTGTTCGGTCTTCAAATCGAATGGATCGCCGAGCACACGTTTTTCAGCCAACGCCTTGGATTTGGCAATGAATTCGTCATAGACCTGTACGTAACATAAGATCATAAACTTGAAACATGCTTCTGTTCCTGGGCAAAGTATTTCATGACATTTCTGTTCCTGAGGCTCATTTGGAGTTTCCTTTTCCTGGACTGCTAAGGCCCTTTGTTGGTGTCCTTGCTGCAGTTGGTTCTCAGTGTCGCACATAGAAAGGCGCAGCCAGGGCAAGAGGGATAGAGGGAGGACTTCGTCGGTTTGAGGACTCGGACGGCAGGAATTTCAAAAATAGGATTATTGAAAATGTTATCTCGAACAATAAGCAAACACATCTAAAAGAACAGAATATCCCCACCTCCCCCCCCCCCCCCCCTCCTCCTCCTTACGTCCGCCACTGGTAGCTAACACGTACATTTTCATCGGACACTAATCTTAAAAAGAATAAATCGACATAGCTGTTCATTTACAATTCACGACTTTGTACAGAGCACCATGAAAATTGAGGTCTAATGAAGGATTGCCTGGAGCTAACTCCAATAAAACCTTCAACCAGGAGCCATAATAGGTTCAGAAAAAGTAAACCACGAAATATTCCCACATATTGCAAACCACATACCTTCCCTTCTACGAAAACGCGGGATCCGGCACAACAGACTTGTCCTTGATTGAAGAATAAACCATGATGAGCTTGCTTGGCAGCGAAATCCACTGGTAAAAGAAGCCGTTTCAGACATAGCTCCATGCTCCTCAGTGACCGTAACTTAGCCTGGCACACGCACAGGGCATGCTGCTGCGCAATCAAATAATTTCAATTGAGCACTTGAACAAAAATACCGCTAAAGATTCGAATTGCTCTGGTTTGAAGGATGTACGGGTTTTTCGATATCCTCTCTGTTCGTGGGAGCAGTTATAGGCGAACTGCATTGTTGCCTCTCTGATTTTCTGAGCAGAAAAATCCTTTGTGAAAATACTGACACTGATACCTTACGCAACAGGGGTACACCTTGAAGTAACTTCGGATTTTTTTTCCAACAGAATCTTGAGAGCTTCTCATCTACTTCCTCGTGCTCGTGACCCACCATTGTATAGCGCACTTATGTGCATGTAAATAAATAAATAAATAAATAAATTGAGCGAGACTTTTTGGAGCCTTGGAGACATCGTCCCATCTCGGAACTGTTTTTGAGATTTTCATGTGAAAACAATCTAAAGGAGCTGCTGATCAGAGTGGTACATGTGAGCTCGTGCAGAACTGCCAATCAGCAGCTACTGGAGATTTTTTTCAAGCGAAAGTGTCTCAAAAACGATTCTGTGGTGAGACAATGGCTTTAACCAAATATTGTAGGAGAAATCAGTAAAAGAAACTAATGTGAATGAATTAAATAATGAATTAAGTTGTTATTACTGTTTAAAGGACAAATCACCGTAATCAATGTCCTCAATCAACGTAATCAATGCGAAGGAATTATTCCAAAGCTGCTCTCGATTTTCTGACGAAGACTCCCAGAAGGATGATGGCGGCATAACAGAGGAAGAAAAAGCAGTATGAAGTCATGCGTGCAGAATCCACAAGTGACGAAAATCTAAGAATTTACTGCACATTCATGTTATTTTGAAATATTCACACCACTTTTCTCGAGAAAATAGGAAAGGTTTGCAAAGCCATGATTTGTCTTACAAAAGAACAAGAGTACTACTTGAAAATATTTATCCAGTTATTATGTCACCTGAAATGTAGACCTGAGTGAGGATTTACTTGAGGAAAATAGTTTTTTTTTAATATTCGAAGTCTATTTCTGATGGAAAGTTTGCCAGTTCGAGTGGTGCACAACATTCCCAAAGTGCCCTCTAAACAGAGCGAAATTTTTCTCCAAATTCGATGATATTCAACTTTGGAACGCTTCCAGGAAAATCTTCTTTTTTTTTTCTTATGAACAGTTATTAACGCGCACACAGTTCGCGATTTTGCGTCAACTGATACGGTAAGTGGGCTAGATTTTTGCTGGGTACCCCAGAATGCCGATAGATGAGAATGCTTTGGCGGACATTCTCACTATCACCCATGTCGTCTGCGTCTCCTCAAACGAATTTTGTCGCCACGGCGGGCAACGTGGCAAAAGTGGGTGCGCAACAAAAGTTGTCGTCTTGTGTCCCAGAGCCTTGCCGTCGCTGGCCTAGGCTCAACCATGGGAGCCTCACGACTCAACCTCAGGCTCAACCATGCCAGGAAGCACGATAGCTGGCAATAGTTGGCTGCCATGAACCCGTGTGTCGATATCCCACGCAGTTGTAGCCCCGCCCTTAGGTAGATACAGAGGTTCACAGGGGCTAACAGTCACGTGTGTGTTAATTACTTCCATTACTGACAAATGGTTATGACCTATGCGAACAAAGTTTAGTAGGACGAGAGCAGATGAAGCATAATTTTCACTGGAATGTGACACATAATCACTACTGGTCATTCCGTTTTTTACCCTAAATCCCAAAAATCCACATTCGGTCTAGTCCTGAACCAAATCAAGTCTCCCGTCCTTTGTACAAAGTAGGCTAGCATGCGTATTATGCGAGATGGGCGTGGCAACCCTTATATGGGATGCGCGGTGTAGCTGGTAGCTGTCAACCTATTGTTCTTCATGACCGCCACCCACCATACAAATATGCCCAAAACTTCTTATCAAAAAAGAAGAAAAACAACATATTTTCTTTTGTGAGTGCTCGGCATCAAAAAAAAAAAACTTTCAGCGTAGGAAATATGTCGTCAATTACTCTCAGCATTCAAGCACTAACGAAGCAAAACAGAAGTAAATCTGTAATAAAAGTTTGAAACTAACTATCCGCATCAGCAAAGATGATGTTCGGGCTTTTGCCACCCAGCTCGAGGGTCACCTTTTTCACATTACTTTGAGCAGCAGCCGTCATGACAACTCTTCCAATTTCAGTTGATCCAGTGAATGCAACTTTGTCAATATCCATATGGGTGGTAATTGCCTGGCCAGCAGTTGGTCCAAATCCAGGTACAATATTAACAACTCCTGGAGGGAATCCAGCCTAGAATATGGGTGATGCTCCTATGAGGTCTTGCCATTATCGCATTAGTTGAGAATAACGACGAACCTCTTTAATAAGGCTGGCCACATGAAGAGCTGACAGAGGTGTTTGTTCCGCACACTTCATCACAACAGTATTACCCATCGCCAGGGCAGGCCCAAGCTTCCAGGCCTGCATGAGTAGAGGAAAGTTCCACTAAAATAAGAGAAATTTTTCAGAGATTTCTCCAGAAAAAGTGAAGTATCAACATAGAAAACTATGAGGACTTTCATACGCGAGATATTAGTCTCAGATACTAACGTCATATGATCTGGAGATGGGATATTTGCTAAGTATTGTAGCTATTTACTGCTTACAAAACACTCCAATAAAGCATGTCGACAGTTACAACAGTGAAGGCTAGGAACTAAGGTGATGCAGCGCATGTCTAGGTGAACGTCAGGAAGACTGATTGCTGGCAGTAGTTGGGTGCTATGAACCCGGTTGGGAATATCCCATGAAATAGCAGTTCAGTTTTTAGTTGAGTGACGGAGATTTGCCGGCGCTACGGTCGGAAACGTGCTTAAAACCTCGCACTAGATAAGATGATTTTGATATGAACCCGAATGCATAAAACCAGCAGGTTGGAGGCAGTTAGTGTTTTGGTTTCATTTAAACGTGACATACAATTACTACCTGTTACTGCGTTTCCGCACTGAGTGGGATGTTGGATTTCACCAATGGCGCAGAGCGGCCCTTCAAATCTCAGTTTAGAGAACTTTATCTGTGTCACAGGTGTCTCAAGCTACCACCATTTTCGAGTTGGGCCAAGGAGAGGGGGAGAGGGGATGGTCACCTGTGACGATGAGGACTTGAGTGCGCTATTAAGTTCCACTTAATTACTGAGGGAAAGTTTTGATTGAAACGAATTTGTTAGAAGCTAACGCTCCTCCACAACAGCTCTTCTGGACTAAGATTCATGAATGATTTGCATCAGCTAACGTACTCCAGCCCTGATTCCCATTCATCATTGGATAAGTCTGCGAGAATTCGAACGCTGCAAGTTATGCTGTTAGCAACAAAGATTATTTGGTGGCGTACCAATGATGGGGGAAGACGAATGGGCTAGAATCTTTATTGCCCAGCAGCGGCCATAGTGACGTTGTAGAAGCGTATACAATACAATCGGGAGCCCCTTTTATGCAAATAGGTATACTTCGGACCGAATAACGTATTCGAATAAAAAATTCGAATAAAT